>JAFNEN010000573.1:282500-292261 GCA_019343175.1 Oedothorax gibbosus
CCAGTACACGGTGAAAAAGGCCAAAGAGGAGTTGGATGAGACCCCGGAATACAAACAGAAGCATCTGATGAACTTGAAAAGAAAAATAGAAGGTTGGATTTTCTGTATTTTTTTTTATTTGGAATCAGATGATTGAAATTGATTGATTAGAATTGTTAGAATTGATTAGAATTGTTGTTATGAATCAGTGTTAGAAATTGGATAAGAAAATTTAGGAACAGTAATGTGCTACTGAATTTAAAAAAAAAAACTAGGAGCAAATTTACATTATTTGGGTGCATTTTTGGAAGAAAAAAAATTTAGAAAGATTCTTTTATTTAAAAAAAATTCCACAAATTTTGGACATATACAGGGCCTAATTGGACAATTTTTTTAATGATTTTATGAGTTTTTTATTTTGAATCTCCGGATTTTGCGATAATAGAATCACCGGATTTTCACGATTATAGAATCCCCGGATCTATCACCGGAGTTTCTGAACTTAATGATTACCGCAGTTGTACTATTTTAAGACTGTCAATTTTTTTAAGAATTTTAAGATGATTATTTATTAGAAAATCGTTGAAAACCACGATCAAATAGTTGGTATTAACTGTTCTAATAATCTAGTCGCAATAACTGCGACTAATTTTATTTTGTCGTCTTAAATTTAAATTATTAGATAGCTTTTTGCGTCCAGCTACTGAAAATTTCTAACCCTGTTCAGGATGAGTGAGTTGAAACACTTAGCCCTCAACTGATTATGTACAAGTGAAACTTGCCTTTGCTAAATATCCTAACAGAATCACAAATATATACTAGCCATATTACGAATCTATAGCTGCACTATTGTTGTATGTTACTAACTGAGGGTTTCTACTTTTTAATTTTTTTTAAAAATTCTACATTTCATTTTTTTAATTATTACGAATCTATAGCTGCACTATTGTTGTATGTTACTAACTGAGGGTTTCTACTTTTTTCATTTTTTTAAATTCTTTCGAATTAAAAAATTGAAAAGTAGACTAAAATGTGTTCATATTTAACACTTTGGGGCCTACATTACCAGTAATTTTTTTAATTATGTATATTTTTGGTCTAGATTAACATAAATTGTCAATTGAAAAATATATTTTAAAAAATTAAAAGATGATATTTGGCATAATTGGACTTGGAACTATGGAAATTTTTGTTTTACTACAAAAATATGTGAAATTCAGTGTGCTTCAAAGGGTTAAATCTTGGGATACAATTTACTCAAAGGTAATGTTTCAGATGATGTAACGCTCTTGTTTTCGTTTTCCTATGTACTTCTATTTTTTTGTTTCGGTTTTACTCTCAAAATGACTGTCATAGATTTAAATAATACTTTTTTTTTCAAGGTATCTTTAAAAAATCATTTGAATAACGAACTTCACAGCAAGAATTTGGCATTTCAAAAGTTTAATGAGTAAAATATTCTTAGAAAACTCATTTTCGAGTACCGCCCGGACGTACAGACAGGCGGACAAAAAGTATGAAAGTTGGGTCTCTGAGGTCATAGCTTTCTAACAAAAAAAAGAATTTTGAAGATCCGAATGATAGAACCGATTTTGGAAAGGGGGTACGGACGGACAGACAGACAGACGGACATCGACCGCATGTCAATACCTACTTTTTTATTTTTTTTTAAATTCTTTCGAATATAAAAAAAGAAAAGTAGGCCAAAAAAATGAAAGCAAGACTGCTGGAGCTGTTGCCATTCCCGACGTGAAACAACCCCATAGCCCCATGAATAGATCCTTGTGTTAAAGTCGATTGTTACGAAACTTTTTAGATTTCTATTCCCTTGAAAGGTATTTCGAGAACTTATTATAGTTATTTTTAGAGTTAATAACTAGAAAATATGAATTACTTAACTTAAAAAAAAGAAGAGTTTTTGTTCTTACAAATGCCTCCAACGGTACATTTGTTGCTAAAAAAAGTTTGAGCACTGAACCCCTTTATATTGTGCTTGCGTATAAAAAATTCGATATTAAGTTGAAATTACAACTATTAATAACGAACGTGATGTATACTACAAATAAATAAAAATTACTTATACTCGTCCCTTGGCAATTCGTAATATTTTCAAAATCTTAGTTGTGAATAATCCTAGTTTGAACAATAAATAAGTCGTACTTTGAAGAAAACCATTAAATATTATTTTCTTTCAATATCAACTTAAACCTTTGCGTTACAATTTCGTGCAAGTTTTTTCTTTATTTAAGGATTAAAAGATAGTCAATTTTGTGTAACTACCCAAGAAAAGTTGGTACATGCATGCGCTTAAGTATTTATTTTAATCCTCTAGTTATTTCCCCACATCAGTACGCGCGCGTTTAAAGCTTTGAACTTTCCTCCTCACTCCTGACAAAACCCCTACACATATATCTATATATAAAAGGCAAAGTCCTGACTGACAGACTCACTCACGTATCAACGCCCAGCCAAAACTACTGGAAGTAGAGCTACCAAATTTTAGGAAAATATTCTTTTTATATCGTAGGCGTCATTTAAGAAGCGATTTTTCAAAATTCGAACCTGAACGGGTGTAGGAAGGCAAAACGTGAGACGACTTCTCCATAGGAAAATCATTGTTATGAACTTTTAATTTATAAATTTCGTTTTCTAATTTGAAAGACATTTCAGCGCGTTCAGCGTGAGCGAAAATTAAGTATAAACACGTCAGAGCACGTGAGTTTAATTTGTAGGATTGTTATTTAAATATCATTATTTTATTTTATTTATAGAATTTAAATCTTTTGATTTTTTTGTTACCGAATTTAATTTAATTGATGTTTACAAATGATAAGAAATGAAGATATTGCTACAATATCTGATGACAGTAAAGGCGATAACTATTCTAGATATAATGAATACTTCGAAGAAATGTCAATTCTCTCTACGTACAGCGTATGAATTTTATGTTTATGAAACTGGAAATTTGGTACAGATGATATAATGGCCGATTGAATTTTGGCATTGGCGGCTTTTGGCGAAATTGAACATTTAACGTAAGGTAGCTATTTGCATCCAGTTGTATGGGTTAGGGTTAGTTTGAATTATCGTCTCACTAGAGCTACACACTAGGGATATTGGCCACGAACGTCTTAATTTAGAACCACAGTCAGGTGACGAGCCGACACCTGAGTAGGGACCCAATGCAACTTTTAAGGACGACATCGTACGTAGCGTCGGGACTTTGAAAAATGTTTAACGTGCACTCCCACCACACGGGGTATTATGCGGTACACAGCACATTTTTGGCTGCATGGGCCGTTTATAGGTCGGCAGTTAATTTGACAATGCCCGGACCCAAATCTGGGACCTATCGCATGCAAGGCGAACGCCTTTACCGTTCCCCAGCCCTGCCGAATGGTCGAATATGGAGTTTAATGGTCATCAGATTTTGGGCATTTTCGGGTGTAGGAGGGCAAATAGAAACTGGCCATTATATCACAGATATTCTGGAAATTTAAACAGAGCCTATGGGAAAGCCCTCTAACTTCTAGAAGGGCCTGGATACAATCGTATTTCTTTTTTAAAAATTAATGCTGATGTAGAATGGGAGGAAATTATAATATACCGATGGAGTGCTGAGGCAGTGGAGAAGGGATCAATTGGTATAAAATAAATGTTTACATAAACAAAAAACAATCAACGTTATTAAGGGTACACCCGTGCAACGCCGGGTATATAAAGCTAGTTTTTATATAAATGTATATTAGTAATGTATGTGTGTACGTGTGATGCATGAATGCAAGTTAATTGTGAAAAAAAATAACGTTTAGCATTTGATGAGGGGAACGTCAATTATGTGGAATTTCAGGTTTTAAGAGCAATAAAAATAATTTTTTGGTGTGTGATATGAATGAAAAATACAAGCGCTCTGTCAGTTATTTGTAACTAGCAAATTTATACCCGTTCTTCACACGGATTAAAAAAAATATCAAATCATTCCAAATATGTGTACCATATAACCTGTTATAGGATCATAAACTTATATTATTGTTCCCGCTCGTTATAAAGTATAAAATCCCGTTTCATTGCTTTAAAATTCCAAAATGAAAAATACGCTATAAAATGCACTCATAAATGTCATCACAATTCCCTCATAAATACATAAAACCTTTTAGCTCATTTGGCACGTTTTGGGAAATAATTTGGCGAGAAAATAGATATAGCTACACATACACCCATTATACAGCTCTAACACAATGACCATCGAACAACCGACCAGCGTATAAATTATTTATAAAAGAAATTGCCCATTTGCCGAGTTTTAGTTAATAATTTGGCGAAAAAATAAACACATAAAACACTAATATGCAGCTCTAGCGAGATGGCCTTTATTAACCATCATAGTTCAGTAATAGTTTAACTATACATTTATTGCTTAAATATGCATACATCACAGAAAAATCAATGAAAAGATCATCAAATAAACCCATAATAAAATCCGGGAATGGAGACTGGCGGAATTACGTCACTTGAAACATGTCAATTATTTTTCAAATAATGAATTTAGTTTCTGAAGGTATTGGCAACAGAATAAAATAAACATTTTCAATTTTAATTATTTTCGTTGAAAGTTTTATTTAATTTTTTCAGCCTATGGCATCAGGAAAGTAAAAAAGATAGGATTTGAGCCAAAGTGGTGTAGTTTTTTTCAGAAAATTCGAATTTTCTCTAAAAATGGAACATTTTGAAACCTGAAAGTTCAAAAATCATAATCTAAGTATGAACTACGCATTTGTGCCAAGTTACGAGTCAAACAAATGTCTAGTTTATGAATCTATAAGACACACACACACATACAAAACTTCATTCTTATTATTATAGATTAATAATCCATTCTTACATTTGTTTTAATCCAAAATTTCTAACAAATTTAACGTTGAAAATACATTCAGTTTTAAAGTTTTTTGCAAGTCTTCCGAAATCTAATTGACTCTCTAGCTATACGCCATTTTTTTTAAAAGCAAATCTATATACATAAAAGGCAACTTCCGTTTGTCTGTTTGTATAAGACACGCGATATAAAGAACCACGCAACAGATCGTCATGAAATTTGGCACAAAAATTCATCTCATCTCCGGAAGAAACATAGGCTAAGAATTTTTCGAATCGGACCATTCCTGCTATCGTTTTCGAACGTTTTTATGTTTCCCATTCAATGCATTGAAGACCTTAGGAGGTTTATTGCTCCTTCAACAGCACGTTTTCACGGATTGTTTATTTAGTTTTATTTTACACATTTTTAAAGCGATTTTTAAGTATATTTAGTTTAATTACAGCTAAAAAATTAGAAATAAACATCTAAAACAAAAATCGTTTACTAGCTTTTTTAGCAGTTAGAAAAATATTTAATATTAAAAATAAAAATCGTTTGCTTTAGTATCTTTACACAGTTAAAAAAAATACAAATAAATATAAAAAATGCAAATCGTTTGCTGTTTGCTGGAGTAGCTTTATAACATCTAAACAATTAGATCATGTAATTCGCTTTCATTAGGCTATGTCCTCACTACGATATCAAACGACACAAAGGCAACAAACGCAACAAAATTTGGCGACCGCTAAGCGCGCCAAGCAATGCAATAGCATGGTGGTTGACTCTGCCAAGTCGCCAAGTTTTGTTGCCTTTGTGGCATTTGTTGCCTTTGTGGCGTAGTCAGGACATAGCCTTAAGAATATTTTATTTTCTGCACGCAGACCAAGAGTGATCAGTTTAAAGTGAGATGAGTAATTAAATGGAAAATTACCTGGGTAATCTTCATATCTTATGTAACTAAAATGAAAGAAAAAAATAGTTAAATTGACTGTTAAATTATTTTTCCACCATCTACCCGTTCAACGTCGGGTATAACAGCTAGTTATAAATAAGTTGCTTTGTTATTGTTGTTTTTCATAAAAAAGCTTGCATATTCTAGTTTACAATAGAAAATCTAGTACTAAGAACAAATATAATCTGTCTGGTTATGAAGTGAATTCTAAACAAAAAAAGAATAACAAATACAAATACTAAAATATTATTAAAATTAATATGCGATAACTCAATTGTGCACCATGGACTTAAAGATGTAGTTTGGACTTTGTATTATATTGTGTATGTTAAGAGCAAATTTAATTCACTTTCCCTATACAAAAGAAAATGTTTGCATGACTAAAAATGATACGATTACTATGTCAAACTAACAGATAAGCATTCAGTTTAGTTCGCACATTTGAAAATACTAAGCGACTTATTACAACTTTGATACTAAAAGGTTTGCGTCTCGAATATCTAATGCGCACTTATCTTTTTAGTCTTCCTGATATGAGTTTGTTTAGGTTAATCGTTATGACAAAAGAGAATATTTAGTTGAATAAGTGTAGGTATTTTTGAATAAAAGTATCATCATTTTTAATACACTTGTTTCGCGGGTGCGAATGTCGCCAAACGGAGTCTTTGGCGACACTACACAGTATACACAGTTAAAAATTACTGTAAAAAATATTGATTGATTTATTTTTCTGCGATTGTACAATTTTGGCGACTTTATCGTTTAACGGAGCATGAATCCATATTTCCCCAAACAAAAAAAATTGTTTACATGACATAAAAGTGGTACAAGCAAACTATACTACTATCTCAAATTAGCGGACAACGTATACCTTTAAAACCAAATAATTTCACAATTAAAACAGTAAAAATATATTATCAAAAGCATTCCAATGCATGGAAATTATTTATTAATTCTCCTAGTACAGTTATAGTTAAACTCATAGTTCCCTTGAACAGAAGCCACGACCATGGGCAGAGCTATAAAACGCGCGGAGCAATCAGATGAAGAGGAAATTTTAGCCGTTCTATTTTGTCGTCATCTAATTGCTCTGCGCGTTTTATACCTTCGCCAGTGGTCGTGGCTTCTGAGGAAGGAAACTATGAGTTTAACTATAAAATCAGAAAATCAGTTACAACGATAACTTGTTCATAACGCCATAAATGATCGGTCCCTTGAAATGACCATTGACCTTAATGTTATAATATCTTGCTTATAATGAATTGTTTTTATTTTACTCTTCGGTTATAACTCTAAAAATATGCATTCATATGACATACAAAATGCCGTCTTTGAGATTTTTTTTAAAAAATAGTTTTAATTTTTAATTTTTATTTTATTCGCCAAATGATGCAAAAAGTTGCCAAATATTAATTTTTTAAGGCTAAAGTTATTGACTAGAGAAGGAGAAATTTAACTACAAATAACAGCATATTGGTTAAAATTTATTCAATATTTGTCATTTTATAACTTTGGTTACTAAAATGATATGCATATTACATACGACTTGCATAATACGTATTTTACATGAGTAACTACACTTAAAACGGAAAATATGACAGACCGCCTTTTAAGAGACAGATGGACAGACGGGAAAGCGTGCAGATAGAAGTTATGAAATACAAGATAAAGTATTAAAGATAGCTTTTTCTACCGTCATTACCTTTCTATAATGAAAAAATAATTTTTATAAACACTTGGTTGACGGAATTTGGAGGAAAATACGGACAAATAGACGAACAAAAATCTCCACGTGGATACTTTTCATCTGTTTAAATTCATTCAAATAATGTTTAAAAAAATTGATGCTCTTTGTAATAAAAATGAACATTGGCCCTATTTCTATTCGAGCACGCATCTAGTTACTCAAAACTTCTTAGGGTATTCATCACTAATTTAAGGGTATTATCAATAATTTAACTAATAATGTGTTTTTGAAAGGTAAGAAGATACATTGTTTTGCGGTAAATGATTCGATTTCTTATTGTCCATTTTCCCCAATAACACTAAAACAACACAATTTAAAGTGATATTTTCCGCGTAAATTTTATTAAAATCACATTTTCGTGCGTAATTCCGATTTAAAAAAAAACACATGTAAATATTTCCTTAAACTATTTTAAGCTACATCTAAAAGTATGATTGTGCAAGAGAGTCGATAATTTAAGATAAGTAGATAAATTATACAAAAATTTGTCGAAGTTTTTCCGTAGAAAATTTTGGATCTGCTCAGTGCTCGCTAGGATCGTTTTAAGAATTGCACCAATCAATAAATCTAGAAATTGTAATGATTTTAGCCAGAAAATAATAGACAATGGAAATGTTTCGGATAATGTAACGATCTTGTTTTCATTTCTACGTGTCCTGCGACTTCATTGGTGGTTTCGGTTTCACTCTCAAAATGACCGTCATGGACGAAAAGAAACTTTTCTTTCTGTGCAAGCTTTCTATAGCAATTGATTTGAACAACCAACAGCTCAGCAAGAAGTTGGCATTTAAAAAATTTAATAAGTAAAGTATTCTAAGAAAACTCATTTTCGAATACCAAAACAGAAGTAATTCCAGACAAAAAATGAAAACAAGACCACTGGAGCTGTTGCCATTCACGATGTGAAACAACCCCATTCGAACAAGGCGGAGCGTGGTTTGTTTGTGGAAAAGAAGACAGTGCTTGACTCTACTATGGCGTCGCTGTAGGTGTAACCGTTCTAGGTTAAGCGAATTAGCTGCCCGGGTAGCATGTTAGTGGGGTTTAAGACAACGGTTGACATAACTGTAACGTCACTTATTAAATGTATCATTTATACAATCAGTATTAACTCGTTAATCAAACTTCGTAATTTCAATAGAAGCTCAGTGTGGAAGCTATAGATCAAAGTGGCCATAATTTTAAAATATGCATTTTCAATCAAAAATTTAACAACACATGACACTGTGAATTTCAACTTTTTGTCTGTGAACTAAAGTGCAATAGCCTTTTCGGGGCATTTTTAATCGTTAATTTCGAACGCCTAGATTTTTTGTTAATATGAGTTTATTAAAATTAATAAATTGCGTTAAAATATATTCTATTAAAAATTCCTAGTTATTTAAAAGAGATTGCTTTGATTTTCTCGTTCTTTTGAAATTTCGTATATTTTGCGATTTAATTTTAAAATCTCTGGGGCATTACGTAGCAGTAATGACAGGCAGTTGTGATATTAAAAACTGTGGGTGGATTCTTAAAAATTAAAAGCGTAAAATGAATTTTGAAGCATGACAAAAGTGTTAATGCGTCCTTTTTATTTACGCTTTTGTAATTGGCATTTATATGACGAGACTGCATATTATCACCTGCAAGAAAATAGTCAATGTAAGCTATCTCTCTGTGAAATACTTGTAATCTTACTTGTAATCTTTATAATACGGATGGGCAGACAGATAAAAAAATAGTATAAAAGAAGAATCTTTTGTCTTTCTTTTCTAAAAGAATTTTTAAAATCGGATTGTTAGGACCAACTTAAATCAGACCGTCAAAGAACAGGCGGGCGGAAAAGCGTACAAACAGACTGACAAAATTTTAAAAAAATATGTGTCGTTTATGTCATGCCTTTCTTACAAAACATGAGTTTGGTATACATATTTATGTTAATAAAAATACAAATTTGCACAACTGTAGAGCACAAATGTGCACAACTGTAAATAAAAAAAATATTTTAGACTGTACTATACCAACTTAGTATAACAATTTAATAACAATTTAATCTATTTTTAACAACCTATTTCAAAGAAATTTTATTAAATTCTTAATACATTTTTCTATAATTTTTTTTTTATTTTTGTATCGTTAGATGGAATAATCATGTATTTTGAAAAATTAAATAATGTTGGTTGTATATAAGTGAAACACACATAAAAAATGATAAAATACAAATTCACACTAGAAATAATTTTAAA
>JAFNEN010000574.1:0-288373 GCA_019343175.1 Oedothorax gibbosus
AAAGGTTTTCATAAACCTATTCCTAAATTTATCACAGAAATTTTCTTGGCGTGTTATTTCGTATCACGTTTCACTGTATCGCTTTTGAAAATGTGAAGCGTGCTTTCATCTTTATCAAACTCTTTAAAAAGTTATGCTATTTTACAGAAACATGTCATGTTCATTCCAGTTAATTTCTTCAAACGTTGAACGATTTCACTCGACTATTCCGATCAGATCCAACAGTCAATTCTGCAATAGCTCATACGGGCTCTAGTGTGTATTTTAACTAACAACCAACAGGGTTGTTAAAAACCCGGGTTTTTTCATGAAAAACCCAACCCACTTGGGTTTTTTCAGTGTTTTTTCGAGTTTTAGGGTTTTTTTCAGGGTTTTATGGGTTTTTTCAGCATTTTAGATGTGCTTTTCAGAATTTTGTGATTTATTTAGGGAAGTTTTAACTATTTATCTATACATCACAATTTTTAAACGCACTGAACATCTTGAGAGAGATAGTCAGGAATGATGGAATTTAAATTTGAACAATTAAAAAATAATTGCATATAGCTTTTTAGATAAATCTATTTAAATTTATAAATGTATTGTCTAGAACCAAGTATTGTTTGTTTGTATGTGTAAAATTATATAATCCGGAATATTGTAACGATAGAAATTTAAATTAGAATTTTAAAAAATGTATTTGTTATATTTAATTGTTAAATAATTAGTATAAATTTAAATTTGTAAATGCATTTTAAAAATTGAAGGTACAAAAATGTAAATGTATATTAAGAATAATACTAAACTATTAATTAAAAAGGATATGAAATGTATATTTTTTGGATGTATAAAAAGTTTTTACTTAATTTTCAGTGAAGGCAATTTTAAGTTTAATTGCCCACTTGGGTTTTTTCTGAAAAAACCTACCTGAAAAAACCTACCTGGGTTTTTTCGGGTCTGGTAAAATCATAACAACCCTGACAACCAAACTTGGAACAAGCTGTTTAACTTCCTTGATATGAACTAGTTACAAATAATATTGTCTTCTTTTAATGAGGTTTCGCAGAAATTGTAAGGTTTACTATTTTATAAAGTGTATTACAGCATAGATCGAAACATCCACAAAAACATAACAGTTGACGTCAGAGAATGTTTTCAGTGACATACATTTTCGGCAAATTTCAAATGCATTTTTTGTTGAAATTAAACATATTTGCGAATATTTAATCTTACATTCGGAATCTGCAGCTTCTAATGTACCAGAAAAACACATATATTATGAATTTCGCATTTCATGCAACTTGTCCATTGTTAGCCATCCTGAAGTGCTGGATAGGGAAAGAAAAATCTAAAATCTATGTTGAAAACAGTATCGCCATAATGTTGAATATGTTGCTATGAAATTTGGCGAGATTTTGCGGTTTAGGGCTTTCGGCTGAGTGGACTGTAACCCTTAGCATTTGGATGTGTTTTTCATTCTTAAAACTAAAACAGTTAATTTTTCTTCCGGGTATCATAGTAATGAACAGTATTCAAAGTAATACAACTGAAACACAGCGAATATGTATAAGCTCTTGAACCACAAAAGAATTTAAAAAAAGCTGCATACTAAACCTAACTTTATCCAGGTACACCCAAAACTGCGTTTTAACCTGATATTGTATCTTGAGTGGAATTATTCTTTTTAGCACTAGAGCTACAAAATGGCTGTTAGTGATACAAGCCCTGTATCTGAAATGGACTATACTTAGTGCCAAGCACTAAGTATAGAGTGTGAAATTAAAATATTTTGTAAATTGATATCGACCTTGTAACTGTAAGAAACCAAAAGAACACGTATGAGAGGCTACCTTTTTTAATGGAACAGCTTGATCAGTCTCACCTTAATGATATGACATTTGAAATTTGCATTGACAAGCAAAAGTGGTAAACATTCCACTTTATATTTCATACAACTCGATAAGTATAGCTACCGTACGTTTGATTTTCAAGCTTGTCAAAAGTCGTCAATGAACAGACCATCCATTATATCAAAGCTGTATCTTTTTTAATGGTCATGTAACTAATATAGCCAAAAATAAGGTACAGCTATGATTAATGATATAATGGCCAGTCTGTTCATTGGAGAGTTTGAAAATTTAAAGTGGGGCTGCTATACCTATCGAGTTGTATGAAATATGAAATAGGTTACCCACTATTAGGCATTTTCGTTGTTTGGCAACGTAACACAAAACGCCAAATCGAAAAAGGCCATTATATCATAGCTGTTCCAAATATCATGCTATATTTTTACTAGAGCTGCTACTTGCTTATCTCCTTTGCGCGAATGGACTGATTTTGACAGGTTCACGCCATAATAAATAAAACAGTACAGAATTAATATGCAGGTTAAGAGCAAAAAAAAAAGGTAAATGACACATATGTAACCAGCGTGTAAAATAAGCGGTATCGCATCGCGAAACGCGACACCAAAATGAAAACTTGCGATAGCGATTTAGCTTTGTATCGCATTTAGTTGCGATACTCACAAAGCATCTCCGTTTATCATAACCATGGAGTTTTTGCAAACGATTCAAAGTCGGATAGTTTCAGTTCCGTTGGCCGCTTTTCGTTCGGGCAGGGAAACATCTCAACTCCATACCAGACTGGAAGTGTTTAGCGAAAAGTGTAAACAAACCGCAGATAATCGCGCCAGAACAGAAAGATTTAGCAAGATTTCCAATTCGTTATTAGTGTTGCGAAAAGCAACGAAAATAAAATATGGCGGTTCAGTTACGAACTGTTAAAAACTGGATCACGTCGTTGGATCCGAATAATGAGTGTGGCTGAAGTACCAATCTAACGGTAACTTTGCTACTAAAATAACGTGCGCTTTATGTGCAAAGCACATAGATAACTTAAAATGTAAAAAAAAATTTCAATGCATCGCTAATTAACGGAATTAGCGGTGCGTCGATAAAGATGGGCAATATTCAAAAGTGCTATGCATTAATCAAAAATTGCTACACACAAATGCTTTGGTGTAGCTGAACTGCTATACACACAAAAAAAGTATTTTACACGCTGTATGTAACATTGAAGAAGTGACGATAGAGGTGCGAATTTAAAGGACATCGAAGCACTAAATTGAATGCTGTTGTGAATTTTACTTAAGTTGTTCATAAGATTTTTTATTAATAGTTTAAGTATAGAAAAATAGGTAAGAAACTTTCACCACATGTTTAAATTTACGTAATCAATAAATGCAATATAAATATTTAAGTAAAAAAAGGCAAATTTTTGTTATATCTATTGGAAGTGTTTAAATGGTGTTTTGAAGCATAATACCATTACATAGCTATGAATGCGACTTTTTAGTAATTTTGAAAATGAAAGAATACTCAAAATAATTTGCAATAATATCAAAAATAAATCTTTTTACCTGAATTGTAAGTAAATATTGTACAAGGTAGGTAGGTAGAAAGAATAAAAGGCAAGTAGCTTGAACCCATAGCCCCCTACATATAATGCCGTCCAAGCTCGATCAAAATTGGAAGTCGTGAGAAAGCTATCAATAGATGGCGCCATGGCGCGACAAATAATGTGCTCGGTGACATGTGTTGTTTGTTTACACCCTGTTCGCTGTGATTGTGATAAGAAATTTTAGTTACAGAGTTCGAAATTTATAATTTTTTTTTTGTAAACTTTTGTAAATGCAACAAATAATGGCTATTTTTTTGCATCATACTATCCTATAAGTCAAGGAAAGAACACGGTGTTTCCATATAGGAATTCCTACGAAATGGAAGGTAAGGAATTTTTAAAATTATTCTTTTTTGGTGAAAATTTCTAAATATTTTATTCTTGAATCTTTTCGTAATGCATTAATTATTATTGTTTTTTCCCTCATAATATATAGTTTAAACACATATTTACTTTTGTTCTATCTAGATTTATATTCTTTTCAATAAAAACTTTTCAATATCTATATTCGCATAAATTCTAATATTTTAAATGCATTTTATAGTTGAGATTTAAATGATCTATCTCATTTTAAAATTTTGTTGTTGTTCGAAATTATAGTATTATTATTAAGGGACTGTTATTCTTAACAGAATCATTTTTAATAAGTGTTATAGTATTTGTTAATTTTTCTTTAAGAAGACAAAGCTATTTTTTTTATAAAATAATGGAACGTCTGAACAAGGTTCTCATTACTTTAAATTACTTCATTAGTGTTTTAATCTCCAGTAGAAAATTCTTATACGGGGATTTTAAATGAATAGTTCTATAGCGGTTTTTTTTTAAATTAAAAAAACAAAGAAACTCATTACATGATTATGTTTTTAAAAATATGTGCTTGCTGTTTTTAGCTTTTTAATCTTAAATTTCTAAAAATTGTGATTTTTGGCAGTAGTATTCTGTAACAGTTTTTACACTATGCAAACATATGTTGAAGAAAGATTTTTTAAAATTTAAAATGGTATTTTATGAATTTCTCTGGCAAATAATATTGCTTGGAAGCAGAAACAAAATAAAAAAAGAACTCATTTATTTATTATGTTACTCGGACCGAACGGTATTCGAAATAGCCCGCTGGATCCGTCATTCACCCGCGAATACATTCCTACTAAAATATGCGACCGACTACCAACAGATGGCGCGACCAGAGTACTTTTTGAGGACAGCCTGTGAATCTATGTTATTTCTCGAGTATACGCGGCATTCTATGTAGGAGGCTATGCTTGAACCGCTACGCATATCACACGAGAGATTTTTCCCCAACCCAACCCTCAACCCAACTTCTGTTCGAACCATGATTGGTGGAAATTGCCACGTGCTATGACGTAGGCGTTGGAGAAATTTTCTACAACTCTGTCGTTTCATCGCGACGGAGTTGATCAACTTGGTCCCAACAACCAATCAGGTGAATCGGTGACTGTCGCTACACTGACGTCACGGCTCTGTTTTGGTTGAAGCCAAATCTTCAGGTCTTATTGCGCCAAATTGCCAAGCTGTTGTTTATTTATTTTACATGCACGATATTTTGATTTTCAATCTGAAGTATAATAAGCTATTTGACACAAAGAGGAAATAAAACTCTTTGATTTGACATATCTTCTTATTTTTTCGATAAAAAATGTTGAAAAGTTGAGGGTTTTTTTTTAACGGAAATTGTTACTTTAGGGCCAATTCCACACAAGATTTATTTATATATCTTAGAAAAAAATCCTTAGCACAGCTTTTAGTTCAACTTTAATTGTAAGAAAAAAGCTACTTTTTAAGGACTTTCTTACGTTAATTCAATAATTTTATATATCATTTGCTATAATATGTAAAGTAGATGGGTAAAATTGCCCCTTTTGTTCTAAATGTGAAAGCTATACTGTATATCAGCTTTAATTTAAAATGTGTAAAAAAAATATTTGAAATTTTCAGCAAAAATCCAACAATTTTATAGCCTTCAAAATATCTCTCAACGCAATTTAACAATCTATAGTTGGGAAAATAAAACTTTTTAACTTATATCTCTCAGTGTTTATTTGTTTTATTACAAAATAAGGTGAAAGAAAAATTAATAATTATAAGAGAAATCCTAAGCATGCGATAAAATAAAACTCAAATCAATCAAAAGGTCCGATTTTTAATAAATTGTCGCCTACTGTAGAGATATCGTTTTAGTTATGACAGTCGGAAAAGAGAAATCTTCTCATACTCTGGCAACCCTTTAACAACTTTGTGGGGGCCGAAATTGGGGGGAGAAAGTTGCGTTGGGAGTTGGGTTGGAGGAAAACGCTCGTGTGATCGTGTGTGTGATGCTCCACATGGTTATTCCTTAAAAAAGTTGGAATTTAAAGTTAAAGAAAGTTAATTTCTTTCGAACTAAAAATGTTAAAATACATTTAGAAGCCCTAATCAATATGATAGAGCCAAATGATAATTTTTTTTTAAAATTTATAAGCTGGTTTGTTGTTCGAAAGCCATTGTGCTAGAGCTGTATAATAAGAGTGTTTGAAGCTATATCCCTTTTCTCGCCAATTTCTTACCAAAAACGCGCCAAATGAGCTAAAAGGTTTTATATGTTTATGAGAGAAATTACGATGACTTTTATGGGTGCATTTTATAGCGTATTTTTTTTTAATTTTTAAGGTAGTATAAGTAACATGATTTTATACTTTATAATGAGCGCAAACAATAACATAACTTTTTTATTCTAGAAGGGATAAAATAGTACATATACTTGGATCGATTAAATTTTTTTTTTTTTTAACATTCTCTAAATCACAATTCATCATGGAGTGGGGAGGGAATGCACCTACTGTCCCTCCGAGGAGGCCTGGCACTAGCTGTAGTAGTGTGACTTTGCCAACAAAAAAAAGGCCGATCCAACATGGAAAACAGACGCCTCCTACCCCACGAAGACCTGTCCGGCTTGGGAGACCCTACCGGTTGCAAGCTACCGCCGGCATAGCCCTCGGGGTTGTCAGGGCACGCAAGCCTCACCACCAACGACAAGGTAGAGACACGGTGAAGAAAAAAGTTTTTAGATTAGCCACCAGTGAGGATCGAACTCACGACCCCTGGTTTACAAGACCAGTGCTCTAACCACTGAGCTATGGTGGCGATTTTTTTTTTTCTGCCCCAACTTTCGTGGAGGTGCTCAAGCCAGTCCCGAACACATACTACATTCCCTCGGTTTGACGTGGAAGGACATCAACGACGACCCACTTTTATTTTTGGACTTTCTCAGGGTCACAAACATTATGGAACTGGTCTAATTTTGACCCAGGGATATGTAAAAAAAAAACCAAAAAATTTTTTTTAGTCCGTGCGGAGAACGGGTATTTATTTGCTTTGCTAGTATATGCATAAATTTAAAATAGAGAAATTTATGTCGCAGCTTTATTTAGATTGCTGCATATTCGAAAAAGTATTTATTTTAAAAGCACTTTTTCCTTTTTTATTTTTCGGACAAAAATATCTCACTTTTGTTTTGTGAATTACTAAAACTGTGTGTGGCATCTTTATTTCTTTATTGCGCGCGCAGACAAAGAGAAAAGAGTAAGCATTTCGCGCGCTAGTGTTATGTCATAACTTGAATTTTAAAAGTGTGTTTTTCAAAAAGTAACTGCTATTCAGCCTTGTGATACAGAATTTCTAATAAAAGGAAGTAAGTGATGTTTACATATAACTAAAAATGACATTTTTAAACGTCGAGTTGCGTTACTTTTGAATCCAAAACGGTGAACTGCGTACCCAAAAAGTGACTTTTTAAATCGCTTTCTGTTTTGATCATGTCAAGACAATTGTCATGTTTTACATTACGAATTTTACATTATTATATGCAGGGTCATTTTTAAATAGTTAAATTAAAGTCATTTTGTTTGTAATATAACCTACCTCCTATTGTGTTTACTAACTCAACAGCGTTTTGCGAGTCCGGTAAATATCAGTACATAACTTGCTTTTGGGGATTTCTGCTGAATGAGCTTGACCAGATTTGTTTTAGTGATTAAATTTTAGCTTTTTAATCATCATTAATTTTCCAATAATCATTTTATTTATGTTGAGTTCGTTTTGAAGAACTAACTTAAATAAAATAAATATCTATTTTATAGATTAAAATAGCTGAATAGCAGACTAAACTGTACAGAGTTATGAAGAGTGATAAATAAAATAACTTTTTCTGGCAATCATGTACACTAACAATAAAGGGGATTTTAAATTAACTATGCCTGCATATAGAAGCTGATAGACACCAGTTTTAAGATTACAAAAAAGAGCATAATTTTTGATTGATTACCATGGTCAAAAAATCTCTTTGCTAGTGCACCTTATGGCCTAAATTGAATTCTAAACAAAACTGGCTGCAACTACAAAATAAATTCGATAATTAACAGATTTCCCATCAAGTATTAGTAACTAACCCTACTTTCAATTAAACTAATTTTAATTCACCATCTTTCAGAGAAATGTGGCCCAACCTATCAACTGGGGCCATCAATCGAATCCTGAATGGCGAGGACGTCCCAGGCCCTGTGTTCCAAATCCTCGGCTGCAAGAAGATTCCTGGAACTGGCAACGATCGTTATCGACTTCTGATTTCGGATGGTGTCACCGGTTGCCCTTTTGCCATGTTGGGGTCTCAACTCAGTCATATGGTGACCAACAAGGAACTGGAAAAGTTCACAATTTGTCGAGTAGATAAGTGTGTCTGCAACCAGGTAAGGGTTAAATATAAAATTAAGAACTGGTTTATTTTGCATGTTTGCGCAAAAGTATATATTGTTTCTTCATGGTAGAGTATGTTGAAACATGTATGTATTGTCTGGGTCATATTACTTAAAGGATTTAACTTAGATTTGAAACTAACTTTCAGTTACTAAACTAACTTTCAGTTACTAAACTAAATTATAATTTGCTAAACATAACTAAGTGGTGCAACAGTCAACAATGGGCTAAGGCTTGTTGTAATCATTTCAGCTCAGCGCTCTGAGGTGTAAAGTATGTGTCAGGTGATCAACCTCATGTAAAGCATTTAGTGCTTAATTCCTGAGCGTGCTTGGTCTTCATTTTATTAACATAATTAAGGGATGAAAGGTTGAGTGAACCTTGCAAAATGTCTAATTTGAACCCCTGAGCTGTGAAGGACCATACTTATGCTACTATGCCTCGATCTAACTCAAAGTATTAGACTTGGATATTTAGACTTGCAACACGATATTTATAGCCAAACACTTTTTTTAAAATATGATCTTGTAGAATAAAATGTTTTATATTGCATCTTGCTTAAAGGTTTATATCTATAATAATAAAAGAAAGAGTGTTTGTCTGCGGATCGTAAAAGACCTACTTATACTGTCCCCAGAAATTCAAAATTTTTAAGATAGATTAACTTTAGTACCAACGTGTGCACCTGAGGCTTAGTTTTTTCATATTTGTTCCATTTTTAGAGAAAATTCGAATTTTCTGAAAAAAATACACCACTTTCGCTCAAATCCGATAATTTTTTCTCTTTCGTGTTGCCATTCGAGAGAAGAAATTAAAATGAACACAAAAATTTATTAAAATTGAAATTGCTTTTATTTTCTTGCCATTACTTTCAGAAACTAAATTAATGATTTGAAAAATAATTGAATGTGCCAGTGAGCTAATTTATTAAAAAAGAAAAAAAAACCCAGAAAGGAGGTTTTGACGTGAAATAACATTGTTATACATTTATGGTTAATTTTGAATTTATAAGGAAAATCGCAATGACAGTAAGTTCATATTGAGGAAGATTTTTGTGATATGAGGATGTGCATTTTATAGTGATGCATTTTTATTTTGGAATTTTAAAGCAATATAAGTAACAGGGTTTTATTCTTTATAATAAACGGGAACAAAGGCAAAGCTTATTTCCTATAGCAAATTAAATGACACATATACTTGGATCGATTTGATATTCTTATAGTCCGTGCGAAGAACAGGTATTTATTTGCTAGTGCTGTAATATTTTGTTACTCTTTTTGTGACAGAAAATATAGCATACTTGATAAACGTTAAACGATAAAAGTGAAGAAAAATATCCATTCCGATTCATTTAAATTTTGTTTAGTTAAAAAAGAAATTAATAAACATGTTACATAATGGTTTTCCAGTTTACTCCATTTCTCTTTTATCTTTAACACACACTGTCCTTTTACCTGCTCGTCACTTCCTTTCCAAATCTTTTGAATGTGATTGGAGCTACCAGAAGTGAGGAACAAAGTCTGAGCTTCAGATATACTAAATAGTGCTTAGTAGAGTTTTTTTGAAAAATTCTATACCCTTACGTTGTTGCTAGGTCCAGGCAGATCGCAAGGTCATCATTCTTCTGAGCCTCACAGTTTTGGTTCCAGGAAACGAAGTGAATGAGAAATTGGGTAATTTTAATATCTTCCGATTTTTTACTTTTTTTGCAAGGGTGTATAAGCTTTCACAATTTAAAGCTCTGAAGATTCTTAAAAATACCTTAATGTAAGAATTTTATTATAAAATTTTAATTTTTTAAAATTCTTCCAGAATATTTTGCGCTTTTAATTTTTAAAGTATCAAAAGCTTTTAAACAAACTATTTTTACACTTGTCACTTTTAAGGTTACAAATAGCTCACCTTATAAAAATCACTCTCGGCTAGTTTAGTCTCACCAAATCAAGCAACCTGATGTGTTCTCATTGTGTATTCATTCATTTAGTACTTTATTTTCAAAAAATGTATTGAATGCACTTTATTTTAAGTTAAAGTATTTTTTTACTTTGTGTATATGCAGTAAAGACATATGGAGTACTTGCAACTTTTAGTCCAATACAAATTATTTAATATTATGGTCGCCTTTTTACTTTCGTAAATATGTAAAGCAGATTTCCAACGTTTGAGTTTAACCATAAACATCACATTTACAATTAATGCATTTAATGAACAATACATACAAGTGATTTTTTTAAAAGTAATTAAGGCTTCTGAATTAAATTTTTTGTATAGTTTGTTTACTTTTTTTAAAATTTTATTTTTGCTCGAAGCTTTTGTTTGTACACATTTTTTATATATACTTTTTTTTTTATTTTAGTACATATTTATAAATCAATCAATCAATTTATTGAACATTTATTGTGTTACAAAATACAATAAAAAATTTATGATTCACCAAGGGGTGCAACTAACCCATTTAGGCAAACTAAAACTTGCATTCAAAATTACTTAAGAAATTGCTAGCAATTTATGATTTTTTTTTATTTTATTATATTATATTTATTTTAATTTATAAAAAATAGCTTGCATCATGTGTTTACCTTTACCTATTTCAAGAACTATATATTAAATCATAAATATCAACAGGCAACCCTATAAACTCCCAAACAACCGGCGCACCATCAACCAACAACCCAGCTCCAACCAACAACGGACAAATGGCTCCAACCGAACCAGTCACCAACGGCCGCCCTCCCAGCATGTACGAAACACAGCCGATGAACGGCACTGTTTCTGTTCATCCCATTAACACCCTTACGCCGTACCAGAATAAGTGGACGATAAAGGCTAGGGTTACCAGCAAGACCCCTCTTCGCACATATAGCAACTCGAGGGGAGAGGGGAAGGTGTTTTCTGTTAACCTTCTTGATGAGAGTGGGGAGATTAAGGCGACTGGATTCAATGATGCAGCTGATAAGTATGTTGTTTGAGGTTTTGTTATACTCAATACTCGGTGTGGTTTATATGCTTTTTTTTAGTTGTTTCAGTTATCATTTTATTTGGTATTTAAATATTGTAATTTTTTAAATTATACTTGATAGTTGTATAAAAGTTGTGAAATTAAGTTAAAATTAAGAATTAAAAGTTGTGAAAAAAGTAATTTTTACTTTTTTTTGCTACGAAATCAGTGTCAATTAGTCAACCAAACCTCGTCGCATTGTATTCTAGTTCGGGACATAATCTCCCAGTAGGGTCTTTTTTTCTTTGTCAGGTCAGATATTAGTCAATTAAAGCCTTAGGTATTTTGTTACTTTGAAGTTTAAAAGATAATGGCTGGTTCAGTGATGTTATAACTTCACCGCCTGTTGTTTACATTTGTCTGTCTTCCTAATTACTAAACAAACTTCCTTATCCAAAATTAACAGGGCTGGGCCATTACTTGTTTAAATGTAACTCGTTACAATTACAATTACTTTTCGTAAAAAGTAACTAATTACCTGTAAAATTACTAATTTCCAAAAGTAACAAATTACAATTACTTTTAAGATTACTTTTTACGACAAAATTTCATATTTACAAATGTTTTGAAAAATAAAGTATAAATGAATAAATGATTTTTTTTCTAAAATCGACTTTATTAAACAGTTAGCAGAAAATATACTTATTGGGGTACAACAAAAGCTGCATCTACACAGCTACGATTGGGTCAGAGACATAAACCACCAGAACTAACCTTTCAACAGCCGTACTGGCTGATAAGGGGGTATTATATTTTATGAACATGCTTTTAATTGTTAGTAGGGTACAGAATACAGTCATCTTATACTCGTTACTTTGGAAAGATGTAGACAACTCAAAATCGCCTTCGGCGGAAGGATGTCTAGTTTATAGATTCTCAAAAAAAAATCATCATCACTGCTAGATGAATGTACTCTGCGCAAAAATTCCCCGAGATTGTGCTGTCGACGTGCGCTCTCTACCTATGGAGGTATGAAATTTCTCCATGGTAGATAATCCCTAGGAGTGGTGCTACTGTTGTCGAAGAATGACAGTGGACACAATGAGGGCGTGACCCTTTGAGAAGGGCGTGCTTCTCCCCTTTCTTGTCACACTTGACTTGGGGGGTAAATTGTTGGTTTCTAGGAAATTCGCAGCGGCATACTCATATTCGAGTATTCTTGTTTGGTTCTTCAGTTGCAACCACAGATAATAAATTATTCTCTATGACAAAACAGAAAAGCCATTGAACTCAACTCAATTATTCAAAGTGTGGAGGGATTATGTTCAATGGGAGTACGGAATATAGCCATTGCAAAAATCTTAAGCTTGTTTTCTAATTTTAGCTATATGTATTGGTAATAAATTACCTGCACCCGAAATGACACAAAAGTGTTTTGGGAAAAAAAAAAGCTTTGATTATTTGATAGAAAATTTTTTGGGCTTAAGTTTATTTAGCATAAAACTGTACTTGTTTAAAGAAATATTAGAAAAATTAGGTATATTTAAAAAAAAATTGTCAGTCAAAGATATCAATGCGTCCAAATAAAATATCAACCATGTCATTGTTGCACATCAAATAAAGGTCTTTGAAAGTCCCCTTAGAAAATAATTATTAACTTATTTATTTTACTGATATCTATTCTATTTTATTTCTGCACCTCTCTATTTTTCAAATATATATCCTGAATAAAAATTTCTTCTCTTCTCAATTATATTATTATCACTTTTTAAAGTTATGAAAATGAAACAGAAACTGCAAATTAAAAAATGTACCGTTTTAGAAAGTGAATTTATGAACAAATTTAACAATTACATACATTGCATATTTTAGCTTAAGAATCATTAAATTATACCACTTATATTATAAATTAGAAAAATATGCATTATTGAGAAATTGCAAATCAAAACAATTCATTTTGAATAGTATTTAAGAAATAAATGTATATATTCATAAACACTTAACATCAATTAAAATTGGTCCCACTTCATCCTACTTTGAAACCAAATTGTCGATCTCTAACTGACTTAAAAACCGCTTTCGCTTAGGCATTTCAAAAAGAAAATTATCAATTAAATATTATAGTAATTTAAAAAAGTATAATATAAAATATTAAGTATTTAGTTTAAGCATTCATAAGTAATAATGTTGAGTAGATAAAATATTGAAGGTTATAAAAACATTAGTTTTCACACAAGAATAAGTTTTAAACTTAGCCAGAGTTCTGGGTCAGAGCGAATGCCTTTGATATGAACATAACAACTTCATTTGACTGTCCTTAACCAGTGGCAGGAAAAACGACTTTCTTAACAAAGAACCCATTCAACCCTTCACCGTTCTACTGGTAGCCTGTAATTATCTGTTTTCCCGATGACAGGTAAGCCAGACCCACATGTGGGGAGAATGGCATTGCCCTGGGACAAGGAAACACATAAAATGGAACATGTAAAAAGTAATTATTACAAGTAACGCGTTACCGCCCAGACCTGAAAATTAAAACATATTAGTAGAGGATGGATGGCAATTAAATTGTATTTTGTGGTAGTTTGAACATGAGGTAACTGAAATTTGTATTGGATTGTTTTCCTTTGATCATCAGCAATCTTGCGGTGAAAAAAATCCCAATAATAAAATAAAAAAAACCTACCATTTACAAAGAGTTTTGGAATTTGATGCCAAAAAGATTTCTTTAATTATATTATAAAGCACATATTGCAAATTGCTGCTCAGTGGCTGAGAGGTATTCAGCGTGTAAAATGAGCGGTATCGCATCGCGAAACGCGACACCAAAATGAAAACTTGCGATAGTGATTTAGCTTTGTATCGCATTTAGTTGCGATACTCACAAAGCATCTCCGTTTGTCATAACCATGGTGTTTTTGCAAACGATTCGAAGTCGGATCTCTTCAGTTCAGTTGTCTAAGTCATGGAGCTCTATCTCAATTCGAATCCGTTGGCCGCTTTTCGTTCGGGCAGGGAAACATCTCAACTCTATACCAGACTGGAAGTGAGTAGCTAAAAGTGTAAACAAACCGCCGATATTCGCGCCAAAACAGAAAGATTTAGCGAGATTTCCAATTCGTTATTATTTGTGTTGCGAAAATCAACGAAAGTAAAATATGGCGATTCAGTTACGAACTGTTAAAAACTGGATCACGTCGTTGAATCCGAATAATGAGTGTGGCTGAAGTACGAATCTAACGTTGGAACTAAAATGACGTGCGCTTTATCGTGCACAGCACGTAGATAACTTAAAATGTAAAAAAGTTTCAACGCATCGCTAATCAACGGAATTAGCGGTGCATCAATAAAGATGGACAATATTCAAAAGTGCTATGCATTAATTAAAAATTGCTACACACAAATGCTTTGGTGTAGCAGAACTGCTATACACACAAAAAAAAGTATTTTACACGCTGGAGGTATTACGTGTCCGCCTTATAAGCCCAAGTTTGCGGTTCAAGCCCCGACTGAATGGTCCGATTTTCTTAATGGGAAAATCGTGGGCATGTATGTCACATGGTTATGTGGTATGTAAAAGATCCCTTGAGTACCTGTTTGGCTTGGGTTCTCTCGACAAAATTAAATCCTGGCATAATTTAACATCCACAGAGAGCTCAGATTCATTGTAATCTAAGCGTCAAAATTAGTAGCGATAGTCGCCTAGGTGGTGCCACAAAAAAGTCTTAGTGGGAATATGCTGAGTCTGCAAAGGCTAGCTGCCAATAAAGCAGCCCCATTGGAAAAAAAATTGTCAACTTGAACAAAAATGTCAAGATACTGACTTGCACAATATATTGTGCCACAACTTTACGGCGGTTCTCTTCTATATTTGTTGGACAACTAAATTCTTGTCTATCAAAATCGCTTTGTCAATGTAAAATTTAAGTTAAAAAGTAGTGTTTAGAATATTTTTGACACAAAAACACTCTGCATTTGTTCACGGTGTAGATAAGTGTCTTCATACCCTGAACCGAACCACTTCGGTAGTAAGACCGTAGAGCATAGAACCGGGAGCAATTTCAAAGCTCTTGGTTGTTCCCGAGTAATGAAATTTGTTTAACTTTTCCCTTTATATTTCTTAACAGGTACTACGACATGCTGGAGACTAATAAAGTGTACTACGTAACCCGAGCTTCTCTGAAGCCAGCAAACGCCAAGTTCTCCACAGTCAAAAACGACTATGAGATAACTTTCAACAATGACACACAAATCTCTCCATGCGATGACTCTGCAGCTTCTATTCCCATGATGCAGTTCGATTTTGTACCTATTGCCAATGTAAGTTTTTGATGACCACTGGTTTATTGCATTAATCCCATCATTTACCTGTGGTTCTAAAAATCTGACGCCCGTCGCCAATAGCCCTCGTGTAGCTCTAGTGCGACGATAATTCAAACGAAACTAAACCCATCATTTAACCTTAACCAGCCAATCGATTCGTTAGACCCGGCTTTTCCATATTTTGTGCATCAGCCTTTCTTACAATATCCTTTCCTAATTCTGATTTTTAAAACTAATATGTTATTTAAACTAAATTTAATTTAAAATTTATGCAGTGAAACTAGCCATATATATTTGACCATTTCTAAGCCGTTCGGAAGGTTAGCTGACATGAACCTCAGTATTTCCATAATTAGTATATTATGAACTCCCAAGCATTGATGCAACCAGGGATTGGAGTAACGTGTTATTTGTAACGCCGTTACTTTTTTTAGGTAATGTCGGGTAATGCCAATACATTTTTCAGAAAGTAACTGTAACTTAGTTACTTTTAGCGGTAACGAAGTAACGAAAAATTGCGTTACTTTTCCGTTACTTTCCGAAGGCTGTCTGATGCTTATTTTGAAATTCCACTCCTAAGAAGGGAACATGTTTCCAAACTTTCGCATTCCCGAATTATGAGCTTTTCTTGGGAGGGAAAAAGCAAAATGCATTGTCCATTTTGGCTGCTAAAGGCGTGACGACTGCTTTCAGCCAGAATTGTTAAAGTACGAATGTTACTCCTTGTCTGTTTACCTTTCCAAGTATCACATTATAAGACCCGTACGTAATTACAGGCTTCAAAGAAGGGTTTTGAAATAAATCATGCTGACTGTCAAGCAGGTTGTCGTTCGGCAACTTTCGACCAGTGCAAACCCCTTTGTGTTGCCTGAACCTGAATGGGTTCTACAACAATGACCAAAAATAAAGTGTGTGTGTGGGGAGAGAGAGGGCACGTTCACACCTATTTCTTGGATTGAACCAGGATTGAAATTAAATAAAAAAATTAATAATTATAATTTCAGCATCTTGTTCGTGTTTATGTTTCGTTAATCTCGGTTTCCTTTGAAAAATGGTAAGATGGCTAAATTTCAATTTTTCTTATAACTTGAAATTTCAAAAAGTAACTGTGAATCGTTACTTTTCGTATTAAGTAACTGTAACGCATTACTTTTCATATTAAGTAACTGTAACAGTTACTTTTTAAAAGTAACTTTCCAATCCCTGGATACAATGTTACCCAAGATACTCAAATCTCTGTGTAGAGTAGTTTTTACATTTTCAGAGAGAACACAAAAAGTTTTCTCAACCTGTTGACATGGCCTACAGAGAGAGTCATCTTTTACGGGTCTGGGACATAATCTTGACAGCCCAAATCCTGACAAGTACAAAATCCTGACAGGCCAGAATTCCGACAAGGAAGAAATACATATTTTTGTTTATTCCTCGAATTTTTTTGGGGAAGTCAGAATGTTTATTTTAAATAAGATGCTGTTAAAAATAGTTGTGTATCGTTAAATATTTGAACTCGGCGCAGAAAAACACCATTAACTTGCCACATTACCTATTATAAGAATAAATTATATCCACCAGGGCCGGACCACATATTAACTGTCTAAATTATAAAATGAAAACACTAAAAAAATAAACATAAAGCAATGGTCTACTTAAATTACTCTGATTAATTATGTTTGTGATTTTTGTATATAAAGCATTTTGAACATAAAACACCTTTTTCGAACCAAAAGTATGTGCATAGCAATAAAAAAAATATCTCTTCCCAAATGCAAAAAATAGTTCTCAAATTGCCCGTAATTAAGGATAACTGCATTTATTTATTGACTTGTTGGGATTTCGAACCTGTCTGGATTATGGACTGTCGGGATTTCGTCCTTATCATGATTCTGGCTTGTCGGGATTATGTCCGTGACCCATCTCTTTCACCTGCTTTGTTATCCATTAAGAGCGCAGTGGCAAAAAATGACCCATTAGTAGTCCAATTGCTGCAGAAATATCTTTCGTGCTAATGCTACATAATTCTTTGGCTCTCTTTAATTGAGCTCCCTAGCCTGCCTTTGACTGACTGACATACTACCAATTTGTAATGTTGTAAGCCTGGAATATCCGTCTTACAATGTTCCTGACAGAATATTTAAATGGCATACAATCTCATTGCATTGTCTTAATTTCCTGAAACCTGCAGTTATCATGAAAATTTCTTAATGTATTATGTAAATTTTGATTGGTAGATTGAAGAAGCAGAGAAGGACAGCAACATTGATGTCATTGGTGTCTGCAAGAGCACTTCTGATCTGACGACATTTGTGGCCAGGACATCCAATAAAGAAATGACCAAAAGGGATGTCAAGCTGGTTGATCGCAGCAATAAGGAAGTATGTGGGAAGTTTTATCTTGAAGCGTTATTGTAAATAGTCCCTTTCCTAAAACTTTCTTTTTGATGTACCATTTAGGATTTCTACTTTTAAGACTTAACATGGTGGTGATTCACAATTTAATTTATTCTCTTGCTATTTAAGAAATTGAAATTGTTTAGTATTCTGATTTATTTTTCCACCGATAGCATACAGTTACATAACTCTTGTAATACACAAAAATCTTGCCAGGTGGCGTGGGCGTCGCAACATACCACCCGCCTTGAAATATTACATTTCAAATAATTATAATACACAAAATTAAACTCGATCCTCAATTGGTAATTTACACAATTTTGAGATTCCTCTCTTAAAGATACCCAGATTTGTTTTAACCTCACAAACTCTTAATTTTTACCATCATTACCATGGTAAAGGGTTACAACACGACCAACTGTCCGTTTATAACTTGGTGCATTCTCTTCTTTGATTAATACTAAATCACCAATTTAAATGTTATACTTAGTAATTTGCCATTTTGTTCTATTTTGCAAATGACTCAAATATGTAAGATGCCAATGTTTCCAAATGGTACCCCAGCCTTCCATGGGCCTCCAAAGATAGGTGAACAAGGGGGAATGAATTTCCATTCAATTCCTTCTGTGTCCCTTGTTAGCTTCCACACTACGTTTATAACGTAAAAAGTGGAAGGTATTATAATCGTTCAGTCCGTCTGTCACCCACTTTCATAGCCCAAACTACAACTGCTACAGACAAGTGCGATACGTCAAAAAATTCAGCGCATCAAAATTAGAATAGATTGAAAATTTCAGAAAAGAATTTGAAGTACTTCAATTATTTAAAAAACTGCAAAATTTAATGCTCATTTAAAAAGCATAGGAAGCCATTTTCATTAGAATTAAATCACCATTGCCATTCGCAACAATCACCTGAGAAACTTTAATTCTTTTAGACAATAAATTAAAATAAATTTATTTTTGCAACATCGATCAGTTTGAAATGACGTCAAATATATTTCACTACGAGATTCTTTGTAATGTTGATATGAAATGTTTTCATTCTATTTAAAAGCGAGGAATATTACATATTTATTCTTGGAAATATAAATTAATTTTTACAAACGATAAGTAATAATTATTGAATTTTCGAAATAAAATAAATGAAACTAGCCAAATTTAGCATGTAAGAGTTTAATATAGAATTAATGCGGTGTTTGGCGCTTTTTTCCCTGTTAAACACAACTGTTGTGTGGAAGAGGGTTAAGTGACAGATTCTGTTGCAAACCTACTTGTTTTTATTAAAGTTAAAATTTTTAAAATGAATTAAGCAACTAATTGATAATAATTCTAAACTTTGTTAATACATGTCAACTAAGCCAAACTATGCATCTTTGTTATTGCTTCAATTAATATATATATTTATATGAACTAACAAGAGTTTAGAAGAAGAGTATCAATTTTAAATATTTTTTTGCCAACAGGTAAACCTAACTCTCTGGGGTAAGGATGCAGAGACATTTGACGGCAGTAGTAATCCCGTAGTTGCCGTTAAAGGTGCCCGAGTGTCAGACTTTAACGGAAAATCTTTGTCTGTTTCAATGTCCAGTTCCATGCAAATCAACCCAGATATCAAGGAAGCACACATTTTGAAGGTAAGGGACAGTAAACATTAATTTATACTAATGTAAATTCTTGTAAATAACAAGAATTTGATTTCAAGCTATAAGACAAAATTTATTGTTGTTCCTGTCAATACTCATCCCTAAAATGTTTCGATTTGGATTTTTAATATACAGTGATTATTAAAATTAATTTATACGGGATGGACTAGGCTTTAAAAAAGATTTTATTGAATTAAAAAAATTTGCTCTCGGACTTTTTGTACTTAAATCAGCGTTTCTCTATATATGCAATTGATCTAGTAATAATTAAAAAAAAGTTTTAGATATATAGACAATGTTATTGCCTGGTATTAAAATAACTTGCTCGTTATAATTATTTTGATGATATTATTTTCGTTTCGACACTGTATATGACTAAGGTAGTGAGTCTATTCTTCTTTCAGTCTAATGTTATAATATTTAATTATTTACTAACATAGCATTGATGTAGTAATATAGTACATCAATACTTACTTTAGATAATACTTACTATCATTTATAATATTCATAACTTTTTCTCCTAAAGGGTTGGTTTGAGCGAGAGGGTTGCAACATGGAATCCCAGTCCATCTCTGGCAAAGGCCCCACTGGATTATCAGGAGGCCAGTGGAAGACTTTCGCAGAAGCAGCAAGCGAACAACTCGGCTCGGGTGACAAGCCAGACTATTTTGTCAACAAGGCGACTGTCGTTATGTTGCGGAAGGAGAATTGCATGTACATGGCCTGTCCTGGCGAGGAATGCAACAAGAAGGTAGAAAGTCCGTATTTAACTTTGTAAGAGAATGAGTGTAAGGTGTAAATTGTAAGAGAATGAGTGTAAGGTGTAAATTGTAAGAGAATGAGTGTAAGGTGTAAATGATCCTGAGAAATGCTGCTTAAGGAAATCTGTGATTTTCTTTTTTAAAAAAAATGTTTTTTTTCTTTTAGGACAAAATAAAACACGAGTATGTCATATAAAAAAATTGTATGGCAAATTCAGATATTTTTGTTTTAATATTATCATTATTTTAATAGGCTTGTTTCACGTGGGATCTGGCAACAGCTCTGCGGTCTTGTTTTCATTTTTCTTGAATTACTTTTGTTGATAATCGAAATTGAGTTTTCTAAAAACAAGTTATTTTAGTTGTTATTTTTTAAAATTACAACTTCTTGCTGTGCTGTTGGTTGTTCTAATCATTTATCAAGGAAAACTTGCATTGAAAGAAGTTGGAATTTTAAAAAAATAACAACTAAAATATTCTTAGAAAACTGAATTTGGAATACCAAAGCAAAAGTAATTCGAGAAAAATGAAAACAAGACCGCCGAGCTTTTGCCAGATCTCACGTGAAACAAGCCCATTATTTTTAAAAAATATTTTTATTTTCCCCTTGTATAATGAGGTTCTTTCACGTCGTGGATGGCAACAGCTCCAATGGTTTGTTTTCATTTGTTGCCTGGAATTACTTTTGTTTTGTAATAAGTTATCTAAGAATATTTTACTTATTAAATTTTTAAATGCCAACTTCTTGCTGTGCTGTTGGCTGTTCAAAACATTTGTCTAATTTTCAAAACATTTGTCTTATTTCGTTTGTTCATTGTCCAAATTGTAAAAATTAATGACATTTTAGGGAAATATAAAATAAGATTTTTTTGTCTGTAGGAAAATGTTAAAATATTTTTACTTTATTTATTCTCAACATCACGTTTTTGTCACCCAGGTTGTAGATATGAATAATGGACTGTATCGGTGTGAAAAATGTAATCGAGAGTACAGTGAGTTCAAATGGCGACTGCTGCTCTCCTTATCGGTGGCTGATAACACCGAAAACCAGTGGGTCACCTGTTTCCAGGTAAGAATTTTTTGTTTAGGGTTTAAAGATACTTATTTCTTAAATCTATGCATGACAGGTTTATCCATGGGCAAGTGTATATCCAAAAAGCAAGTGTATCGATATGTTCCAATATGTTCATACTGTGGCATTGCTATGTCACTCCTTTTTTAACTATAAAGTAATTAAGTCATCAGCATATGGCCTTATCTGTATGAAACGATTCGTTACAGTTAATGAGTCCAAGATAGGGGAAGATAGTTTGCTTGTTAAAGTTTATTAACAAGGGCAGAGAGCCCATGGTACGCATGCTTCTAGTATCGAGGCATCTTCAGGAGACGCATCGAATTGTTTTGGTCGAACTGATCACATGCCCACACTTGATCGTGAGAACTCTGCTGTGTGAGCTCTTTTTTATCTGCGTGTGCTAGACTGACATAATCTTGTGTTTTTTTCAATGATACACTGTAAATAACGTTTGAAAAAGGTGTATAGTTTTACAATATTTAAGGGGATTTTAATAGTGGGAATATTGTCTCATGTATATACAGTGGTGGCCAAAAGTGTGGACATTTTTTTGATGTTTCATGTTTTTCAACTTTTTGTTTTGTGCTTGTAGAATATATTAATTTTCCCTTAAATACAAACGTTTATATATTAAATTGAAGGTAATTTAGTGCAGAATGTAATAATAAATACAGTATTACAATATCTGTATTACAAAAATATTATGCAACTAATAGTAAGATCTATCTTAGATTTGCAACTTTAAAAAAAAATGTCCACACTTTTGGCCACCACTGTAGAATTTTCTGGACCACTGGGCAAACATGGGCCAGACAAAGTGTTCGTGACCTTGTGATCACAAGTACAGCTTGATTGTTTAAATATTATTTATTTTTACGTTTGAAACTTTACTCCCCAGTATTTCTACTTTGATTCTATTCTGGGGTTTCTGATTTTAGAAGGTTTAAGTTTAAAAAAAAACGGAGTATCGGAAATTTTTTGGATTATCGTCGAAATTCAAAAGTGTTCGGATTATAGGTGCCCAGATTAGCGGTTTTGTAATTGTTTATGGATCGCGGGAGTTTTTTTTTTTTTTTAAATAAAAGATAGCTATATTTTTTAATGATGTTGGATCACTTTAGTTACCGATAGTAACCTAGTGAATTTTATTGGAAATTAGGGGTATTTCAGGTCCTCTGGTAGGGCAGCAAGCCCTATTGGATCGCTGGAGTTATATCGCATTTGGTTCAAACCCTATCGGATATCGGTTAAATAAAGTTAATAAATCTTGTATATTATGCTTTTATGTATACTTTTTTATCATTGTTAAAATAATTGGCTCATTGCCATTCATTTTATCCATATATTTACTTCACGAAAATTTATATATCGACTTGAAAATATTCCTATAAATCCCTATATTTTCTTTAAAAATTCCTATAAAATTCCTATATTTTCTTAAAAAATTCCTATATTTCCTATTATATTTTTGATGAAAGTCATTGCGAGGCCTGCATGAGTCAAATCCATGATTCTCTGAGGGCTGGGCCTTTGTGCTCTGGGCTTTCCCCAGTAGTAACTACATATTAATTTAATAATATACTTTGTCCTGTGGTGCCACTAATAATTTAGATCACCTTAAAAGTAAACTTGTTTTGTAGTTATGATTCTTCCTGTTTCTTCCTGTTTATTTCTAGTAGTCTTATGCAAGATTGTTGTAAACATCCTCTGGCAATGCTTTGTATAGCTTATTTGCATTTACTATGTCTTAAATCTTAATAATTATAATATTTATTTGAACTTGCTGCTATTGCTAAGTTTATTACATCCCCTTTCATCTTTACAACAGGTTTTTGGTTTAAACTGTGTGGCATTGTTTAACTGTTAAACCCTTCTTAAAAGTCCGCTCTTTAAAACATAATTAAAAAAAACTTAAAAGGTTTTCAAGTAAGTCATACCTGTTGAAAATTGGTTAACATGTCAAAAAATACTTTCGTAGAAGTTGGGTTTTACAAAACTAACGCATTAGCTTTATGAGACCTTTTAGTCATGCATGGTTTTTTGTAAAGTCTAAATCATTACCTATTTTAAATACTTCTCAAACTTTAAAAAATTTAAGAAAATATAAAATATCCAGACAAATCTCTTAACGTTCAGAGAACATCTTCATCGCTAAAACTGAAATTTTGTCTCTCTTTTTTGTAGGAAGCCGCCGAAGCTATTCTTGGTGTTACAGCCCAAGAACTTGGTTCCCACAAAGAAACCGATGAGAACCGATACAACGAGGTCTTAGCAGAGGCGAACTTTAAGTCCTATGTCTTCAAGCTTCGAACCAAATTGGAGACCTTTAACGAGGAAAGTCGTTTAAAAACGACTGTTGTTACGGTCAGTCCCATTGATAGTTCTTATACAAGGAAGTTGGTGACTGATATCAAGCAGTGGGAGAATCAACTGTGAGTTATTGTTTGCTAAAAGCTGTTTTTGGAATCGTAGGTTTGTACCTTTTGAAATAAATGTTGATGAAATCAGTAGATTGTCTTATCCTATGCACCTTGTATTGAATTTGTTACAGGGTTACTACATTTAATTATATGATTTGTGGTTCCAGAAACACTGATTTTGATTGCTACATTCCAAACAGATTAAAAGCTCTAATTTTGTAAATGATGGCTAAATGTCTTAAATTTTTTTTAAATTTAAGTCTATTTGTTGAGAGTGTTTAATTTGAGTCTATGTGTGAGTTTATTGTTTGCTAAAAGCTGCCTTTGGAATCGTAGGTTTGTACCTTTTGAAATAAATGTTGATGAAATCAGTAGATTGTCTTATCCTATGCACCTTGTATTGAATTTGTTATAGGGTCACAACATTAATTCAAACAGATTAACAAAGCTCTAATTTTGTTAATGATGGCTAAATGTCTTAAATTTTTTTAATTTGAGTCGGTGATATTTGGAAAAACTAAGCACCTATTTTCTTTTTATGTTATGAATTTGTTTTCCCTTAAGGGTAAATTTTGTATATGATTTCCAGGTGTGTCTGTTGCATTAAAAAACTACTAAAAGTACAAACCAATTAATTGACATTGAATTTGCGAAATGTCTAGATACATTTACTAAATATATTTTAATGATATAGTCAACAGTGAAACTCTATTGTGGTTATAAAATTAAACTACTACTTTTTTTAATGAACTTTTAGTTCTATTTTAAAATTTAATTATGAAGAAATATTGATTGTATGTTATAATATAAAAAGCTCACATTGCAAATGTTGCATTATTAATTAATGTCGTTGGGATAAATGAGTAAAATGTCTATTTTTTTATAATCTTGTTACCGAGTTCGGACATTAAGTCTATAATCATCAGTTGTCAATAATCAAACTGTTAACTAATACAAAAAAAAAATATACAGAGTTGATTATGTGTATTTTCATTATTACCAAAGATACGGTGTATAGAATATCATTGAATTGAGCATTGTACAATTAAATATATATATTTTTAACATTAAGGTAATTTTTTCTGGCTTTGAAGAGAATTAAATGCCAAGATTTTAAAAGAATCAAATTTGGATACTTTCTTTTGTGTTTTTTTTAATATCTAACTTTTCATGTGTGTTTTAAACATTTTGTTTGGGAGGTAAGAACCTGAACACTGTCACATTTATTTTTCAATTTGCAAATTCAAGCAAATTTTATTTTTAGATTCTGTAATGTTTGTAAAATTCTTTTTTTAAGTAATAAACATTTTAAAAGTTCTTTCTTTGCGTGGTGTTGAATTGCGTCTAGTATAGATAGTTTTAGTTTGCCTAATTATTAATGTATTCTTAAGCAAAATTTTGTATACTGTAGAACCTTGATAATCCGAAGGTGGGCCAAAAAAAAAACACTTTTTCGCAAATGTTTAGGGCCACAGAGATAAAAAGGTGCCAAATGGTATCAAATTGACGTATATGTAAAATTTTATTGCATTCAGATAAGTCTTTTTGCCTCCGAATTGGATTTGAAATTCTGAAAATTAGTTAAAATAATATGCACAATATTAAAAAAATTGTCGAAAATCAAAAAATTCATTAGTTGAATTGCAATAATGCAAAATTGATATATCTTTATGAAAACAATATTTCTGCAAAATTTTAGAATCTTAGGTTGATACTTTCTATTATCTTGAAAAGGCATAATTTTTGATAATTTGAGCTATAAAATTTTACAAATTTTAAATTATACCAAGCGACACAATACGTTTGTATTTGATAAAGGTGCCCTCAAATGATTTTTTTTATTTCAATAGAAGCACCTATGTCCAGTTTTTCACTTATTAGTACTCAATAATGACAGATTGTTTTCTCCTTATTATTCCCTTTTTTGGTAGTTATGCTCCGCCCACACAACGACCCTGTTTTTGAATTTTTTCCTAACTTATTGTGAAAAATTACAAACTGCACTGCATCAATATCAGAATTGATAAATTATTATTATAAAATTGCAGTGGAAGAAAACTTTCATTTATAGAAATAAAGAAAACAGGGCCGTCAAGTGGGTAGCGGAGCCATAGAAAGCATGGGGAGATTGTTTAAAAAAAACCAAGTAAATTTTGTAATAATCTAGGATTGTATCATTTAATACCCAAAATTATATTTTTAATATAATTTCTATTTTTCAACTTTTGCATGTATTTGAGCTACTTAAAATAAGAATGAAGTAAGGAAGAAGAAAGGCTAAGCAATATCTGCATTATGCTTCAAAGCATTCCTGTCTGAAATTTATTAAAACAAACTAGCTACTTTCAGATAAAGTGATGTAACATTCTATGTGGTGTTCTTATAAGTTTACATCATTCACAGTAAAGGTACCTGGCCATCTAATATGTTTACCTTACCGTCAAAAATACAGTTTTCAAATCTGGTCATATCCCTCAAACCCAACAAAGTTCAAAAACAGGCTTTCCTTTTTTCTGTTGTTCCTGGCAAGATGTTTTAAATAAAGCCTTTTTTGTTTGGAATTATAGATCCAAATTTAAAATATTCTCGTTAACATAAATTCATTATTTTATTGATAGTTAAACGAAGGCTATCTGGATCCTCCACCCACTCAACGGCCCTGTTTTATCATTTAGATGAATATTTTCTTCCATTGGAATTAGTATTAAGGGGGACTGTCAGTCCCATAGAGCTAATTAATACATTTGTTTGGAAATCACAACTTTTGCAAAAGAATTGTTTTGCCATGTTATCCCATTTTCACCAGATATGGGAATCATCATAACATCAATTTAAAACAAAATTGAACAGAAAATAACATCATATATAATATCAGGTTATTTAAATATTAATTGATAAAGTTTTAAAATAGTGTCGCCATCTGCTGTATATTTTTGGCATTTTAAAACTTCAAAAAATATATAATTAAATAACTATATAACATTTCGTTTCAAATTTGGTTCATTTCGATGTTGTGTTGATTCCCATACTTGGGGAAAAAGGGATAACATGGAAAAGTAATATTTCAGCGGAAGTTGCGATTCCAAAACTAATGCATTAGCTCTATGGGACTGACAATCTCTCTTGATACTACAGGAATATTATGTTGTAATATTTAAGCATTCAGTTTTGTACTTATTTATAAACAGTTGAGTAATAATGTTAAAACAGGGCCACTAAACTGGAGGTAATAAGGTGAAAAATATGTTTCTATTAATTATCTATACTTAAAAAAATTGCTAAAGTTGTTGCTTTCAAAAACAAATTTAAATGTGATCACACCGCTATCAAATACAAACATTTTATTACTTGGGTTATTCGTTGAAAATTGCAGCATTTGTAGTTCAATTTTTACAAATCACGACCTGTCAAGATAATAGAAGGTATCAACCTAAGATTCTAAAATTTTTCAGAAACATTGTTTTTATAAAGATATATCAATTTTGTATTATTGCAATTTAATTAATGAATTTTTTTATTTTCGACAAGTTTTTGCATATTTGACTAATTTTCAGAATTTCAAATCGATTCGGAGGCAAAAAAAACTTTACATACGTCAGTTCGAGACCATTTGGCACCTTTTTATCTCTGTGTGTGCCCCTAAACATTTGCGAAAGTGTTGTTTTGGCCCAACCTATTATCCGGAACTCTGTTAACCGACCTTCCGTAAGTCAACATTAAAAGTACAACATTAAAAACAAATAAGCCATTTTCAGTTGTTTACAAAAGAAACCAGTTTCAGAAATAAACTAATACTTAAGTGAGTAATCTCCGGCAATACTGAAAATGGCAAACTTCGACGATTCAAAAATCTGTCGATTTTGATATTGGAATTACCCTTTGATTCTGAAATTAGAATTCTGTATCGATTCTCAACTCAGGAAATCATAATAAAACTGCAGTGATTTTAAGATAACAAAACTTCATCAATTGAAAAAGTAAATTCCTGGAAATCTTAAATTTTCGGGAAACTCGAGGACTCTTCTAAAATCTTAAGACTCCATATCTCTACTATAAAACAAGAAACAAGCACTTTTCCCAAGAACTCTGCTCAGAAATTGTCCGCAGACTTTTAATACTGCTCTGTACCATATAAATTTTAGTGTTTAATGAACATTCTCCATTATCCGCAATTTGGTTATCCGACCTACCTGCAGATCTGCAATTAGATCGAATAATCAAGGTTTTACTGTATTTAATACTTGATCATGGCAATGATTAACTTATAGAAAAAAATACACCAGACTGTTTATATTAATCAAATATGAGATTTAATTAGAAACTTTGTAACAATAGATCTTAACAAGTTTACAATTGATATAACTATAACAATTAACTTTATTATTTATAATATTTGATGCATTCAAAGGATCACATGTGATAAAAAAAGAATTATATATATAATTTATTTAGATATTTGACATATTTTTCGAACTCCATGATTTTTCTATGTAACTTAAGTATAATTTCAAATGACATGTTTGCAAATTTTTTAAAGATTTTATTAGTTAAATTTTATAACAATATTGAAATAGGATTTAGTCTCATTAACATTCCATAAATATCTTGAGTATAATTAAATAAGTCTGGATTTTTACATTTTTTAACCAGTCAAGGTTTTACATGCAAAACAAACTTTTAAAAGATCCAATATGTGAAATTTTTGATATTAATGTCCATCGTTGAAGATATTGTTTCGTATGAACAAAATTCACTGTCTTTTGAGCAAGATTATTTTATATTACGAATAAACTAAAACTTTGATTAATTGTGATTTTAACTCAATTCATTTGTGATTTAAATAAATATTGAACAAGTTATAATTATTGATAAAATATTTGACTAAATTTAAGTATAAAAACTTATAGGTTACTAGAAGTTAAAATTTTCAAAATATAACAGTTTAAAGCATTGTTTTAGGTTAATTTTTGCATTAAATAAAAAAAATTTGTACGTAACTATTTAAACTTTATAATGCATTTTGAAGTAAAAAAAAAATAAATACTTTGGCAAATAACAAATAACCAAAGTTCTAGTAAAATCTGTATTCTATAATTATTAATAAGGAAAGAAATACAATTATATCACATTGTCCTTTCACAATACGAATGAAAAAAACCAACATGAACACTAAAACATTATTTACACACTATGTACAGAGAAAATTTCCTATATTCTTAATTATCGAGTGCCTATTTATTTACTCAAATGATATCAACAGTGAGGTTTTGTGAAGATCATAAGATTGACCAAAAGCATGTAAAATAGTTAAGTTAATGTCATAGCTCAGTATGGTACAAAAACTACGTACAGTATACTGGTTGTTTCAGTTAGAGGTTTCAGAACTTCCAAGAAGGGTTGGCGCATCATGACAACTCAAATAGGTCAAATATTGTTAATCAAATGAAGTTTTTGACATTGGATAAAGAAATTTATTAGCAATATGTGCTACTAACTTAAAAAACTAGGAGCAAATGCTCATTACCTAGGAGCATTTTTTTACTTTATAGAGACCTAGACAAATTATTAGACGCACTGTATTTTTTATTTAGTAATGATGAAAGCATACTAAAGAATGCCATATCATTAAAAAAAATGTCGATATATGTATTAAGTATAGCAGATAGTATTTTCTATTCAATAGCTTAAGTTTAGGAACACAAATGTCTTTCTAAAGGTATTTTGTTCATCATTGATTGATACATAAAATCTTGCAGTGCGTCTAATAGTAGCTAGGGTAGCTATTCGCATCCAGTTGTATGAGTGTTAGTTTTGAATTATTGTCGCACTAGAGCTACATGAGGGATATTAGCGACAGGATATTAGGGCAGTTTAGAACCACAGTCAAGTGACAAGCCGACACCCGAGTAAGCACCCAATGCAATCATTAAGGGCCACATTGTACGCAGTGTAGAGATTTTGAAGCAAATTTAATGTACACTGTCTCTAATACCGGGTATTATTTGTCAGAATTTTTAGCTGCACAGCCCATTTATAGGTCAGCAGTTTTTTTCGTAATACCTGGGCTTGAACTGGAGACCTTTCGCATGCAATGCAAGGCAAGCGAATGGGCTCCCCATTTCCGAAACTTCAATACAAGCTGACAATTTTTAACTCAAGGTGCCACAAAATTGAAAATATCTCGTCCTAGGATTGCCGACTCTGCAGATGAATAGTGGCCAATTAGGGTTAGACAAAAAATAGTTCGAGTCATGATGATGAGCCCAAACTCTATTCGAAGTTCTGAAACTTTTAACAGATACACCCTTTTTATTATTAATAAAGTAAACTGCTTCTAGCATTGTGACTAATGTCAAGGCAGTATAGTAGAGGTGAAAGAGATTTGTCTAACTGAGGAAGACGATGTTTAAGTATTCCATTAATTAGAATAATTTCAACCGATTTACACTTTGTTGTGTATTAGTTCATCTATAGAATACACTTATTTTGTTTAGGTTTTGCATTCTTTCTTTGAATGATTCACATTAAATTATCTGAAAAATTAATTTCCTAGGAGTAAATTTAATTGTGTTTTCCAAAATCAAAAAGGGTTATATTAATAATTATTGATGGGATTATTCTTTTTATATCAATTATAAATAATTTTACAAATTCGAGTTCAATTAGTTTATAGATTTTAGAAATGTTGATGTTTTTAGTAAGACAGTTGAATTTCTATTTCTAAATGAGTTTGTTTGCAAGAAAGTTTGTTTATAAATCACGGAAAGATTTCCATGAAAAAGTGCAACATTTTATTTCAAATTATTTATACTATTTTATCTAACTTTAGTGCACATTAAAGTTCCTAGAAGAGTTTTGCGTAACTAAAATCCTTAAAGATAGCAAGCAGACAAAAATACTATAAGTTAATTTCATTTAGCATTTACATTATAAGTTAAAAAATAATAGCTAAATAGCACCATTAATACCCACCACCAATTAATTTTCCTGAAGTTTCCTCAACCTCAAAGTAAAAAAACGACATTGGCATAAGTTTTGAACCGAAGAGTTAGATCCCGAAAGCAATTTTAATTTGAAAATGTTGGTACAGTCGAACCCTATTAACGCAAACTCGAAGAGAGCACCGAAGCATTTCGTGTTAACCGAATTTGATTAATTTTAGAGGAATTTTTTTACATTGAACCAGTGAATAGGTAAAAAAAATAAGTAAAAATTATTCAAATTTTAGTATATAATACACTAATAATACATGTACACAATTATAATACACTAATAATACATGTACACAATTATAATACACTAATAAATACATGTATACAATTATAATACACTAATAATACATGTATACAATTAGTAACTCAATGATTCAATCTAAAGTTTTTTAATGTTTTGTTTCTTCTGTTCTTTGAATTACTAAAAGGGGGAAAAAGAAGTCAAATTCGGAATTTTTTTTGTTTGGGTTACGTGTTATTTCGCTTTAAGCAATTTCACGTTAAGAGATTTTTCAAGCATTAGCTCAAACTTTATAGGCCGGGGAATTGCTTTCAGTTCATATTAAGCTAAATTTTGTGATAAACTAGTTCGCGTTAACGAGGTTCGACTGCATTTTACAGATTGATGATTAATGAAGGAATTCTTTTATATATAAGGTATTGTAAGAACTTATTTTAAAGTTATGGCATGCACAACATAACATTCATTAAATACTAAAATATTGTCAATCTAAATAGGTGCATTAATTAAATAAACTTTTGGACCTCTAACTCAAAAAATAAAGTTGTTTTACACAGAATTACTTGAAATTAGACTTTATGTAGACTTACTAGCCTTCTCTTTTCATTTAAATAATTATTTAAAGAATCCTAAAAAATATAAATATACAGTAGAACCTTGATTATCCAATATAATTGGGACCGGGGGGGGATCTGTGCTGGTCTTGCAGTAGTAAACATTGAATTTTAGTGTTAGGTTATATCTGAGACTTCTTGGCAAAAAGAAAGCACTGAGAAATTTAAAATAATGTTTTAGCAGAGTTCTTGAAAAAGTGCTTATTTTTTGTTTTATGGTATCCATGTGGAGTCTAACGACTGCAGTAGATTCCTGGAGATTCTCGAAAATTAGAGATTGTCAAATATTCGCTTTTACATTTTCAGTTGTAAGTTTTGACATCTTAAAATCACCGCAGTTTCCTGATTTCAAAAACCCTGATAATTTAATGATTTGATAGAATCGGTGCTGAATCCCATTTTCAGAATTTTTTTGATGTTGACTTAGAGACGGTCAGTTAACATAGTTTTTGATAAAAGAGGGCGGATAATCTAGGTTCTACTGTGTATTCAAAGAGTGTAGACTGGTAAATAATTAGTAAAATTTTTAGACCGGCCTTGTTAGGCCTCTAGCCCGTTGGTGGTCAACAATTTTCGTATATGTTTAGTTCTTTACATAGCTGTTGCAATCAAGCTAACATGCCAATGTTTACGTGTTGTTTACTATTAACCCCTTCACTCCTAAATTAACCAATGTAATATCTTTATGCCCTTTTTGGTATAGTTGTTTCGGTTGCAAAAGCGTTGCACTTAGAGCAACCAGGGGTCCATCCCGGTTTTTTTTACAGGGTACCTTTTTTGTGAATTTGTGAAGTAATTTTGTGAAAACTTTGTATTTTTGTGAATTTTTTTTGCGTACATTGCTATTTTAAATTTTTGGATTAACCTTCCATCAGGCGCAAGACATTGACAATCGATTTTAACGGTGATTGAGTTTATAGATTTCTTAATAACATAAACAAAATTAGGATTTTAGTTGATCACGATGACTTTCTAGACAATTTTAAAGATTCTGATACACTTTTTAAAAAATAGAAAAGTTAGGAAATTTTAACTCGCTGTTATTCATCAATTTTGTGAACTGAGAGGCCGTCGTAATTTTGTGAAGAGGCCGTTTTCAGCGATCGTAATTTTGCCATTTTTAACGATAGTAATTTTGTGAAGGGGCCGCTAAACGGCCCCAATTTAGCTCTGGATGGACCCCTGGCAACACATGGGCTATTTGCTACTAATACTCTCTTGAAACGAAATGTTCAATAATAAAGCTTCTATTACTACATGCATCGAAACAAGAAAACTGATACACCGCAGAAAAATACTAAGAGGCTTAAAATAAATGAGGTGTAGCTATTAGTATTATTAACAGTGTTATGTCTCTTTTAGTAAACCTGAGAAGAAAACCTTTGAATCTACAATACGAAGCACTTAAAACAAGTGTGTATAAGGCCTGTGAAGTTGAAATATTAAAAATTCTTATTAGCAAATCTATTAGTACAAAAAATTAAGCTATTTTTATCCCTATAGGAATAAACAAATTCTATTATGTTTCTAATTGCTTATTTAGGAAAACTCGATCTGTACGACTGACCAATAATATTTGATTATTAACTGAATTGTTAGGAAAAAGGTATGTATTCCGTTAAAATTTACAAGGAGTTTTAGCATGTGTACTTTTAACGAAGCAGAAACAAATAACCATCTGTTATATTTCCTTACTGTCAAAAGTATTGTACAAATATGTAAAATAAGTCGACGGGGAAACTTTAGAGTAATTAAACATCTTTTATTAAAGAGCTATCCTCAGGAGAAGGTTGATTTGTCGACTGCAGTCGATGAGAGAGTGAACGAATGCCCACAAAAATGGCGAAAAATCTTGAACTCTGCTTCACTGACCAATCAGAGTCATGAGAAAGTTTGAAAGTTCAACTTTAAAATGTGATGACTAAACAGTTTCTGTGGGAACGATTGATCTGGGCGACTGTTTGTTGCCGACAGGGTGTGGTTGGGATGTTAAAGTACTAAGTGATATGAAGGATATGAAAAAGATAATTTAAGTTATTAAGTTTAATTGGGGTACAAAATATAAGATTTTGAGGGGGTTAAGTTATAATATGTCAAATATATATTTAAAAAATGAAATTTTGTAGTAAAAGTCACTTAAAAAGGATACTTGAAATTCAAGTACAGAAATTCATGTTTAACCACAAGTCTTTCAACTTCATATGGAATATATACCTTTTTCCTTTAACATATTCAATTTTTTTTTAAAATATAGGAAGTATACTAAACTAATTTGACATTTAATAAAATAGAATTTGTCAGACAAATGATTGCGGAAGATAGTACATATATTTGGAATATGTATTTAGTAGAAGTTGCCACTGATATCTTTTTGGCGAATCATATCAAATTTCTACATATCATATTGCGAACTAACACATTTGTAGTTGAAAAATTTGATCCTATAACTTTATAGTATCGACCGACAAAGGGAAAAAATAAAGGTAGTAAATGTTGTTATAGAAATATGGGTGGTCATTAATAAGCATTTTTTATTATCTTAAGGTTAAATAAAGGTGGATTTAGTCTGAGACACCATTAAGGTGAAGATTATAATATCTAATTTTTAGGAACAGCCTCTTTTCTTTATGGAATAAAAAAAATCTTGAAGTAAAGAATTTTGTTTCTGAAGTACGTATATTGTCATGTGCATATTCAAACTAGCAATGCAGTTATTTGTCATTACAAATTACTTCGTTCATGCTCTTACTAATATATTACCTTTGATGTGTACAATAGATTAAAAAGAAACATGCGAAATAAGTTAGTCATTTTATTTTGTCCAAAGGATCTTCTGATCTTTGTGAAATGCATGAAGAATCACAAAAATCTTATCTTATTAGGGGTCAATTAAGGTGCATAAACAAACACGCTTTCCAATGTGGTATAAAGACTTTTTAGAAGAAATAGGAAGCGTTCTGTAAAAACAAGCATACAGCAAATTAAAAAATGACCAATAAAAGTATATTCGAATCGACAATCACAAAAATCGTATACCGATTTCCGAATGGTGTCAATCTGTAAGCTACCAAGCCTTCTTATATCAACCCAACACGATTTCTGAGTTATAGCCCTATATTTAGAAGAATAAGAAAACATTTTTTTCCAATCCAAAAAACATATACTACAACAACAAATAAAATAGCAAAGAATATAGTTCCATATTCGAATTTACAATCACAAAAATCGTATCAGTAACGAATGGTGTTAATCTTTAAGATTAGAGAGACGCCTACCAATACCAAACCAACACGCTTTCTGGAAAAAAGGTCTTGTTTTAGAAGACATACAAAAGTTTTTTCGTTCTAAATGTTTAGAGTGTGGAGTGGCGAATCAGCATTTGAGCTCGTGTCGCCGTTCGGTGAGAAGCTGCAGTTTAGCTTTTGATGAATGTTCCCTCGTCATCACAATGCGTCGTCCTCGTTGGTTTCGTTGTGCTTGAGCTACCTTTGGTTGTCCGGGGGTGGGGATTTGAAGCAGGTGTATTCCAGAAAGTCTTCCATGGTCTGGTAGAGGTGCATCTTGACGTTCACCAGAGAGTGCTTTTCGTCAGGATATATCTGGAAAAGAATGTTGGAAAATTTAAGTTTTGTGAAGTACGGCTGTACATTTCCATCTTTAAATTATACTAGAGTAAAAAAAACCCTATCCGATTTAAACTCCTGCTCGTGATGCGATAACCCCATTTACTCCCTACTTATAAGTTCTAATATCAACACATGCAAGTTAAGTTAGTTATATTATTGTTGAATTAGAGCTACACAAGGGCTATTGCTCCAATTGGCGGTGGGTGTTGTAATTTAGAGCCTGAGTAGGAAGTCAACACAACTCCTTAGGAGTAACATCGTACACAGCGTCAAGACTTTGGAGCATATTTAACTGCCACTCCCTTACAGAGTGTATTATTCATTTTTTGAGCTGAATGGACCGTTTATAAGGTCGTCAGTTATTTTGGCGACGCCCTGACCTGACCCTGGGACCTATCGAATGCAAGGTGAGCGCCTTAACCCCCTGGACTCCACAGCCCCCAGAAGAAAGATGTTGGAAAATTTACGTTTTGTGAAATGAGGCTGTATATAATATTACCATTTCTAGATCATACTACAACAGAGAAATTATATGCTCTTAGCTCCTGCTCGTGATACGAGAATCCTATTTTCTTCCTACTTATAAGTTCTAATAACCACGAAACCCTCCGAGGGATACAGACATATAAACCCATCACCGGAAAGTTAGGTTTTCCAGCAACACGCACGATTTTTTTTAAAATTTGTAAGTTGTTTAATTTAACTAAATTTTAAACTTTTAAAGCATGAAGGTGCCATTTATTATCCTCTGCTATAGAAATAAAGTTTTATAAAATTAAAAAAAATCAGTTATTTAAAATTTTAAGAGTAAAGTGAGATCAAGTTTACACTTCACCCAATTTGGTTATCCCTTCAGAGGGTGAAAAATAGCAGAATTGTAAAAGTTACATTTTTCCCAATGGATATCTTAAGATTATTAGTAAGAGCTCCCGTTTTAAGGAATTCAAATAAATTTTATTCTGACTGTCGGCAATCAAATTATATGTATATCAAATGCTTACACACCTGCGTTCTGAACAGCACTCCGGCATTCGTAAGAGCTTTGATTAACATCATAGAATGTTGCAAGTGTACATCATCTGTTAAAAAAAAGATATCAATATGAAAATACATACTTAAATGACAATCTGTTATGTAAACTTTTTGAGAAATAATTTTGATTAGCATCCCAGATTTTTGCAAGCGAAGTTCCTGTAAAAAATGAAAAATCGACACAGAAAATTAAGTTAAAAAAAATATAAGCTAATAAAAAAACTTTCAAAAGAAATAATGTAGAAATCATAACCAGAATAATTTTTATAAAAGGTTTGCTTCTTCGCGGTAGTTGCTTTTTTATGTTTATATAACTGATAGTTTTGCTGACTATATGTTTGCCTCTGAAGATTTAAGACCATATCTAATATCATTGACTTATTGATATAGAGTCAACATTAGATCCGATGATGATTGTGGTTGTGCGATGCTGTGTGCTACAAGGTACATGAGCTGGCGCAAGAGTCACTGAATATTGATTTGTACCTACATGTAGAGTTATGACAACTAGTAATTTTGTCGAGTTGGCGAACGCTTCCTTTCATGCTTGAGGAAATTTATCTCCTAATTTATAGTCCTGTAGACCAATAGTTATCCGCAGTGTGTGATCCGTCACCTACTCTTACTCTTTCTTTAACAACCTGCTCTTGACCATGGTTGCTCATTTACTGCTAATGAACGTAAATCAGTACACAACCGCAACGCAGCACAACATACGGCGAACTAGCCTGCTAACGGTTCATCTGTCTAGGTCTGCCTGTGGGCCTATTAAAGCGGCTACAATGGAGGCTGGGAGCAGGCTAGACATTTTAGTGGTTTACCACCAAGCACAAACAACCTCAAATAACATCCCTGTTGGATGGCGCTGATTCACTACTGCCTTACTACCAGACATCTAGATTACAACAAATATTGTAGTAATAAGCCGAAGCAACTCTGTCTTCACCTTGATGTACATTTTGGTGGACACAGGTTGTTGCAATATCTTTGTCAACACTAAACCCACACCCACTTGTTCACCATGCTGACAACTTGTGTAAACACCAGTTGCCCCATGCCAGAGTTTTTATTACTCTGTCTACGTTAGTATAATATCTAGTGTCTAGTACCTAAAGAAAACACAAGCTGGCACATAACGCAAGCAGTATAAAACTTACCATCCGCCGTGCCGTGTATGAGCAGGAACTTCTTTCCCCGTACGTGCTCTGCCCTTATGGATACGTCCGACTTCTCGTATCCGATGTAGTTATCCTCGGGTCTTGGGCTCTGCATGTATCGCTCGGAGTACACGGAATCTGTAGGAAGACAAGGAATTGGAAACTATGATAATGACTTAAGGTATTTTGTACACTTTAAGTGGTCATAAAAATGAAACTCACAGTTCTAATTAGAGTTAAGAAGACAGAGATGCTTTGAGCAGGGCCCGATCATGACAATTCCGGGCCCTGGGCACAAACTTTTCTGGGGGCCCCCTCTTATAATCCATTTTGAATCAAAACGCACAATACACGCACACATACCCACTTTACATTCCCCCCCTCTTATATTCCAATTTAGATACCTAGACACACATACTTATATAGATTATATTAGTAATTTGTATATACAATACAGTCAACTGTATGAAATCCACAAGGATTGGGACAGAGTTTTTTGCAGATTATGAAGTTTCTTAGATTATAGATGACCGCTTTGTTTACATATTCTCAGGGCGTGCAAAAACCTGGGTTTTTAAAAAAAAATCCAACCCAATGGGTTTCAGGAATTTTTTTAAAAATATATATTGCATTTTGCACGTTAAGAGGACAGTTTGGGGGCCCCCTAGAATCAGGGGGCCCTGGGCAAAGTCCCGATTTGCCCATGCGATAATCAGGCCCTGGCTTTGAGTGACAAAAAGTGATACCGCCAGAAAGTTGCCAAGCAACCCTTAAACCGTTCACTCAATGTTAGTTCATACTGAAACAACTTTTATTTATTCCCTAAAAAGCATTAATTAAAAAAAAACTTTGAAGGCTGCAGCACGGGATTTGAATTTACACAAGATGATAGTAATTCCTTTCACAGGTAAAAAAAAGTGTGGTAATTACAGTTTTTATTCAAGTATCATAAAACACCAAGTCGTGTGTAGTATGCCTATACAAACTCCTCTTTTAAGGGCGTTCGTTTTTTAAAGTTTTGTTTTAGTTTGAATTAGCGTCGCACTAGAGCTACACAAGGGCTATTGGCGTTGGGCGTCGTATTTTAGAACCATAGTCAAGTGACGAGGTTAAGGCACCTAACGCAACCGTTAAGGGTGACATCTTACGCAGCGTTAGGACTTTGAAGGATATTTAACATGCACTCAAGGTATTATTCGTTGGACATTTTTGGCTGCACGGGCCGTTTACAGGTCAGCAGTTATTTTGGTGATGCCCGGACACGAACCTGGGACCTTCCGAATGTTAGGCCTAGTTCGTTCCAAGGGCGTTCGTTTAGGCTAACTACGAATACTCACCATAATATAGCCAGTTGGTGATAGGGGCTACGGAAATACCACACGAGAAGACTTCGTTCTCCGTGGCCAGAACAGACACTGCCGTGTAGCCGCCGTAAGCCCAGCCCCAAATGGCCACCTTCTCACTATCGATGTAAGGCTTCTCAGACACCAAGTAGCTGAAACACAAAAAATGCATGTAAATGAAAAGGTACATTTAACCTTTAACTGTTTGCTAAAACTTTAATAGACTCTTCCAATGGTTTGTTGGTGGGATTGAGAGAATGCTTGACGTAAAGGTTGGCGTCGCTGTAGGCGTGCCCCGTTAATAATTAGGTACCGGGTGTTTTTATGGGGGTTTTATTTCGGGGGAGCAGCACTATTTTGTTTTTGTAGTTGGAAACTCTCTCTAGTGTACTACCGCTATCTATTGGCTTGTTTCAGGTGACGCATTTCCTTCTAGCTTTCTTTCCAGCATTTCCTTGGATCGCATTATTGTTCTGCTCCTTGATTCACTAATCCAGACCCAAGAAAGACTTTATTTCCATTAATCCTTTCGGTTGCCACTAAAACCAGAAACATGTTTGCTACTTCTTCCAGAATCTAGCGGAACAGCTATATAATATAATGGCCAGCCTCGATTTGGCGATTGCTAAGCAACGAAAATACCCAAATGTAGTAAATTCCACTTAATATTTCATTCATTTTCGATATAATGATACTACGTTACATTTTCATGCTCGCCCAAACTCACCAATGAACAGACAGGCCATTATATCGTAGCTGTACTCAAGGCTTGATCTAGGAAAACAGACTATAGACAACAAATTTTGGGGGCCCATTTCGAAAATTTGTGTGTATGATGGCCCTTAATTATAATTCTAATTGTTAAGGGTTAAGTGGGTTAAATGTATTAAGTTTTTTCTATCATCTTCCTTATTACATTGATCAGACCAATCATCTTGAGTAAATGTCTAGTCAAAGTGAAGCTAAACAAATTAAGTCTTTAAAGAAGTAAGAAACTTGTAAGTAACTCTTGAAGTAAGACTTATTAAGTAAGAAGCAAAAAAAAATGTGCTAAAATCTTGCGGGCCCACAACATTCAACCTAAAAGAAACAAATTTAGGGGCCCTAGGCCCGGGTCTTATGGAAGATTAGGACATGGTTGTACCAATCTAGCCTCACCTGATGACTGCCAGTTGGTCTTCGACCTCCACGTTCCCTAGTCTCCTGAAGACCTCGGTCATCCTCTTGTCCCCTTGGTGTCCACTCCCCCTACCATCCACCTGGGCGTAGATGTAGTTACGGTGGCTGGCCAGATAGCTGCCCCAGTGCACCGAGAACTGTTCAGTCACTAGTTGGGAACCAGGGCTTCCGCACCTTGAATAAAGGAAGAATCGTATGGTTATCGTTTTGGGCCGAGTTTGAGTTGAGTTATTAGTGTGGCTTAGTACAGTTATTTCAGAAACTGCAATACAGTTAGTTCAGAAACTACAATACAGTTATTTCAGAAAAACTGCAATACAGTTATTTTAGAAACTGCAATACAGTTTATTCAGAAACCACAATACAGTTTTTTAGGTTGAGCTAACTATTTTTTTTCTAATCCAAAAGAAAAATACAAATATAAAACCTAAACCGAAAATAATGTTTTTAGCTCGGATACTATAGCTTCGGAAGTTGGTGTTACAGATCTGACTTGTAAACTTGTGACTTGCATATTTCGATTCTTTTATTGCGTATTTTATCTATACATAAGTTTTTGAATGAATACGTAGTTTTATAAAAATGAGGCATAATATTGATAAAAGACATTGATATTTAAAAGTTTGTTGGGACGAAAATTGACCATAAGTTAATTTTTTTCTTTTTTGTCAGATAAATTTTCTGTTATGGCTTATAATAGCAAAAGTTTTTGAGTAATGTTAATGTTAATTTGATTCAAACAAAGTCGTGCTAGAGGACTAATAGCGGCAGTATTTGTAACCGCGGTAAAGTTATGACGAAGACATGAGAGATCACCCAACGCACCTCTTGTATTCTACATGCCGCCGAAAATCTACATTATTGTCCTACACCTCAACTAAAAAAACCAGAATATTTTAACCTATTTTTTAATAAATATTCGTTCCCTCAAGGCTTCAACGTCATGTACTGAGGCACGGAATATGAAATTCAACAATACATACGATTCACCCATTATTAACCTCAATTAATAATTTATATCCGCCAAAAACAAATTATAATTAATAACTTAAATTAACATTCCGCGCAACTAGCAATAATAACGCAACTAGCAATACAAGCTTATAATTTTTACACTTTGAAGAAAATAAATGACAACCACGCATTTCTGTAGAAGTTGTTTCACTACTGTAACACCCTTGTTACAGAAAAACGACTTACAGGGGAAAACTTTAAGAATATCGTTATTTGGCTCAATTCAATAACTGGCAGCTAAAATTTCACTTGTTTTTCGACTTCGTTAAAAACTTTGAGCAAATGGCCCGCAAACAGTGCCGTGTAATATTGAACCATAGTTACAATAAGTGGAAAATATTTTATAGGAAAGAAAATTGCGCATGCGCAAAGGGTACTCGTCTTAGATCTTTTTCGGTTTTGAAGTTATTGAAACTACCTTAGGGTATATAATTAATTAGTACTTTTAAATGTGTATTGATTTTAAATGGCAATTGAAAGTTGTGTTGAAAGTTACGCACCCCTAGTATTTTTCAAATAACTATTATCAGTTATATTTTTTCACTTTTAATAATATTATTATAACAAAGTTATTGATATTAATATAAATAAACCGAAACTACCGAACTTAATAGCCTCTATTCAACGGCTAATGAAATAGCAGCGCGTGGTTGGAAGAATAAGTAGCATTATAATAATGATAAGCAGAGTAGCAATGATTCACAAATAAACAGTTGACTAAAATCGTGGAAACTTTAATAAAATCTTCTTAAAGTACATATTGTAGACAAAATAAATAATAACAGTCTTACTTTGGAGAAAGGAATAAACAAACGTAAGTGATTGAACAAGTAGAAACTTAGTTACTTCATTTTTAAATTAAATAAAACTAATAAAGTTCCATCTGAACTTTAAACACCGCGGGCGAAGAGAGCAAGTGAACAAGACCAGAAGACGCCCACCACGCGACGAAGCAATAAACAACAACGTGGTCACGTGGTCGGTGCCTTCACCGGGACTGCTCGTAACGTCACGACGTAAATACCGAACCTACCATCGTGACGTCACAAATGTAAACGAACGTCATTGCGGCACAAATTGCGTGATAATCCTAACAGAACTAATGTACAGTGTCCGACCTGAAAAATCACATTATCAGCTTTATACCTCTATTCCACAGGACCAATGGCTTAAGAGATTTACGGTAATTAAAGAATATACAACCCAAATACCTAGACGCATAAAGCATCCAATATTTTTACTTTCTTAAGAAGAAAGATAAGTCTTTTGCATAATTTATAAGCTCTTTCTAATCTGTGTTAATGAGATTTGTGGGTCCTTTTGGTGGAGAAACCAGTCTCAAAAGAGACCGATATACGAAGAAAAGTTATTTTTCTGAAACATTCGTTCATAGTTATTCTTGTTTACTGAAATTACCGTTCATATATCACACTATCTGTAAAAGTGACGTGTACAGTAGCGACCATGGATATTTTGACAAAGAAATTTTACCACTTTTTCGCCACTGGAGGCGCAAAGAATTGTATCTACAGTTAAGTACTTGCAGTTAAAGACTACCATTGGAAATATTCCGTTAAGGGGGAATGGGCGCGCTGGACCGGGGGTCTCCAAAGCAAAGTGCATCAGTGTTAATCCAATGGCGAAAAACTATTTTCTCTGCCACATTTCTTCGGCTGTATTGAATATTTTTACAAGCGGATTTTTTTATGTGATAAATGTTTCCAACCTTCTCACTTTTTGAAATTGGTTCGAATATATATAGTTTTAAAATTTTTTTTCAATAAATAATTTTACACAAAATATTTGAAGCAATTTCAAAAAGTGGGAAGATAGAGACCTGTAAGTTATCTACATTTATTATTTAAAAAAAAAAAGTTTGTAAAAATATATTCAATACAGCCGGAGAAATGTGGCAGAGAAAATAGTTTTTTTCCCATTGGATTAACACTGAGGCACTTGAGTTTGGAGACCCGTGGTCCAGCGCGCCCATTTCCCCTTAAGCGGGGGTTGTACATTTATCGATCGCACACGCGAAATAAAATAGTACATAATATTTTTTTAAATTTTAACCTTAAAAAGTTTTTTTTTGGTCAGTTACATCACTTTTGCACGCAAAATATTTTGCTTTGCATACTTACTATTTGAACATTTAATTACATATTTTTAACAAAAAGTTTATGATAACCTAATGTATGGGCTTGTTTCACTAGGGATCTGGCAACAGCTCCGCGGTCTTGTTTTCATTTTTCTCGAATTTCTTTTGCCTTGGTATTCCAAATAAGTTTTCTAAGAATATTTTAGTTGTTATTTTTTTTAAAATTCCAACTTCTTTCAATGCAAGTTTTCATTGATAAATGATTAAAACAACCAACAGCACAGCAAGAAGTTGTAATTTTAACAACTAAAATAACTTATTCTTAGAAAACTCAATTTCGAATATCAACAAAAGTAATTCGAGAAAAATGAAAACAAGACCGCGGAGCTGTTGCCAGATCCCTCGTGAAACAAGCCCATTGAGTTAATTCCAACTTCATAACTCTAAATAATGTATAGTAAAACAGGAATTTATTAAAGGAAAGGAATATATTAAGAAAAGGATTATTTCTTGAAATTATGAACTAAAAGGATTATTTCTTGAATATCTAAAATAAGCTGGTACTCACACGTGGAGAATGAGAGGAAATTTGATGATTTCGTTTTCTCGTAGTGGCGGAGGAAGATATAAGCGAACGTTGGCTTCTAGAAAAAATTAAAGGAGAATGAGATTAAAATTAAATTATTTAAAATAAGTAGTTTAAAAATATTTATTTAAAGGTAAGTCTTTTGTATGATTTAGAAGCTCTTTTTAATCTATGTTAATGAGTTTTGTGGGTAGTTTTGGTAAAAAAATATTTCATTTAAGTAGAATACGTTTTGGGGGATATTTTTGTTTTGGTTGTTTAGATTATTCGTATAGTTGTTTAAATCTTGTATAAGATTATAATCTTATGCTAGCACAAGGTTTTACGTATTGACTTGAACAAAAATTGAAGCACCTAATCTTGTACTTTTATTGTTAGATATTAACAAAACTGCGGGCAACAGATGTTTCCCGGAATTAATTCAAAATATTCAATATGGCTCATTAATTATCAACAATAATTCATTAAATCTACTAATTATCCATTTAAATTCATTAAAAGCTACTAATTATCCATTTAAATTCATTAAAATCTACTAATTATCCATTTAAATTCATTAAAATCTACTAATTATCCATTTAAATTCATTAAAATCTACTAATTATCCATTTAAATTCATTAAAATCTACTAATTATCCATTTAAATTCATTAAAATCTACAAATTATCAATTTTTTAAAATTAAATTATACAGTCTAACCCTGTTAACGCGAATTCAAAGGGAGCACCGAAACATTTCTTGCTAACCGAATTTCATGTTAACAATCAGGAATATTTTTTAATTGAACAACTGAATAGTTTTTTAAAAAATAATATCTAAAAATTATAAAATTGAAAACTAACTATAATAATGTACTACTACACTAATAATACATGTATACAATTAGTACATAATTCAATTAATTAAGTTCATTTCGAGTAGTACATATATACTATAGAAAAATTAGGAATTTTTTTAAAGAGAACTCGTGATTTTCTCAGAAGTGTAGAAGACACTTTATTTTTATAATGTTCATTTTCCTTTTTTTAAAAAAATGTTTCGTTTCATTCGTTTTTCGAAACTTAATTACTAAGAAAAAAAAAGACAAATTTTGAATTTTTTGTTCGGGTTAAGCGGGATTTCTTCTTTCGCGTTAAGAGATTTTTTAACATTAGCTTAAAGCTTAATAGGCCGGGGAAATGCTATCAGTTCATCTTAAGCGTAATTTCGTGTTAAGCCAGTTCGCGTTAACGAAGTTCGACTGTACTAATTATCCATTTTAATTTAATTTTACTAATTATCCATTTTAATTTAATTAAATTTTACTAATTATCCATTTAAATTTAATTAAATTTTACTAATTATCCGTTTTAATTTCATTTAGTTTTACTAATTATCCATTTTAATTTAATTAAATTTTACTAATTATCCATTTTAATTTCATTAAATTTTACTAATTATCCATTTTAATTTCATTAAATTTTACTAATTATCCATTTTAATTAATTGCCATTCATTTATTTTAAACCGAATTCATTGAAATTCACTGTATAAATTGTATTCATTGTAATTGAAATTTTATTTATTCATCTAGTGGAAGATAACTCCCCCCCCCCCCTCTGGTCCCGCTATCAACGTCAATATCTCCGTCAATAATGCATACATAATTTAAAAGTTTCTTACCGTATCCTCCTTTTAAAGGCACTTTAAAAGTCTCGATCTGAGGTAGGGCTCTCTCGGCCAGGGATTCATTCAAGTCACTGTTAGTGTCAAGAACCACCACTACAAAATAAAACAATTACTTAATGGCCGAACCACAATTATTAACACCATAATATCCGGATATGGCCAACTCTGGATTTATTCCAGTAATATCGGATTTTTAACTATTTTCTGAATGTGTGCTTCACATGCCCCAATTGCTGGATTTTCAAAGGGTAAAAAATTAAACTAAAAAAAAAAAATCCCGTAAAGTAAAGGATAATTTTGTCGTTCAACTCACTTGTCCATAGTTAAAGAGTAAAAAGTCCAAGCAACGTAATCTATGAAACAAGCTTTTTACACAAAAAGAAATAATGTTCCCAATCTTTTTTTTTAAATAATGTAAAGTTTCATAATTTTTTTTATTCGCCTTAGTTGAATCAATTAGCATTATTTTAAAGCATTTTAAATTGAGTTAATTGCATTAAATTCACAATCAAGCCAAATATTTATGCTATTTATAGAATGGGGAAAACTTTATATTTAAAAAATGTAACATTTAGCGTTTTCTTCTTTTTACTTAGTTTAAAGTGATGATGGCGGCTATAATTATGATGCAAATAGTTCATTTATCAAGTAAGCATTTGGTTGAACTTCAGTACCCCTTCAAAAGGGAGTTCTTACAAAGGTCAAAGAGACACTAGATTGTGCATCTACTAACGTAGACAGAGTCTTTACAACCTTGGTGATATGGCAACCCACGTTCACCAAGAGCCGAGACTGGTAAACGTGCAGCTGATTGCTATTGGCCTACTAAATTGAAGAGTACAGGGGAAAAACCTCTTCATTCATAGGAAATCTGTATTGAAATTGGCAGGGCGAGTAGTGGCGATCGGAAACTGGTTTCTCCTTTGGTTCTTCATGGTTCAAGCGTTAGACTATTTCTGGCGTGAATCTCGATCATAGAGATAGTAAAGCAGTGCACCGCGCGATGAGAACCAAAGCAAAATGGTTTTTTTCACACCACTTTAGGGGATGACTCGCTATCTTCGCCGAGCAGACCTGATGCAGGCAGATTCCTATGCATTGAAGGTTTTTTTTCCCCCCTGTACTCTTCTTTTGTCTAGGGCGTAAAAGGGAACTTTGCCAAATCGCCACAACTTCGACTTTGCCAAAAACTAACAAGTCAACATTGAGTGACTCTATTCTTACCAAGCGTATTGGTGATAGTCTCCCGTATCTCTATCCTGGGCACCCCAGGCCCAAGACATTCCAGTACAAAATAGTGCGCGTCTCTGCTAAAGGTGGCGCTGTAGTACAGGCAGTCTTCGTCGAGGCTACACGTCAGGCAGCGCTGCTCACGGGGGTTCGAGGAACTAAGGTCTGTGACCGCGTACAGATGGCGCTGTTCGGGCATGCCGATTAAGGTGGTAAGGTAATATCTGAAAGAGTTGTTAAGGGTTACTTAATGCTAGTTTCTTACGCATAATTGACCGAGTAGTAAATAATAAAACAAATTAAATGGTTAGCAGTTAGACAAACGTGTATCAATTCACAATGAGCTTGATATGTGGATACAATAAGACAAGTCGAATGTCCTAAGAAAGCAGATATGCAACTTATGTTATTTAGATAGCTGGTTAGTAGTCAAGGTTACTACTAGACAGACGCGGAGTTTAGAGTAGATTTGTGAGATTAGAAGAAAATGGACCGTTGCCCTCATTTTATTTAAATAAAATTTGTATATTCTAGTTACACTGACCATTCATACCTTTAAAATGAAACGAATATTTTTAAATTTATATTTGTATCAGAAAAATGTCACTTAGCTGCTTATTAAACTGTAAAAGTCAAATTTTGCGAATAGGTTGTTTTATTTTTGAAACACATTTTATGAATAAATGTGCTACGTAAATTTTTGAATTCGACGGAATTTCGTCAATTGTGGATTGATTTAAACATGAAAAAAAATAACAATTTCAATATCATACATTAAAACAAGAGACAAAGTTAACGATGAGACAGCTCTAAACACGCATCACATAAAAACAAAGCACAATTTCATTCAATTGATTAATGCAATAAATATAATGTAGTAAAAACATTCAAGCAAATAAAACTAATGTATAACCATGCAATATAAAAATAAATGTAAAATACATCACAAAGTACAAACTACTTTTACGCACTTATTAAAAGTAACTTTTATGCAATTATATCGAAGAGTAACTTTTACACATTTTTTGCTTGACGATGATTGCAAAACGATATTTGCTTAAAAATATGAATCATTGCATGTTTTATAAATAATTAACTTTCAGCGTAAGATTTTAAGTCAATTGTTAACTTTAATATACGTTAATTCGCTGCAAGGTAGGTAAAAAAAACTATTAATAGGTATCTATTGAAGAAGTGTAACTTTTGTATCACAATTTTCACCAAAGATCTTCTAATTAATTTAATGTTATTTATCCAATATTGACCTTTTATGTAAATGAACACATTTAAACAGAAAGTACGAATGCTGCAAATATTAACTGGAAAGTCACGATTCTTTGATTAAGTACTTAAGCGAAACTACTTTAACATAATTAGTTTCAATCAAATTTTTATACATTTAAAGCAAAAAAAAGAAAAGAAAAAAATAGCACATTTTGTTAATGGGCAAACTTTGCTTTTTTTTAAAATCAAAAGTAAAATTCTAATGGTTTTGAAGGTTTAATTTTACAATCTATGTATTCGAAACTTTTTTTTATAAACTATTTCCGTTACACACTTGAATTCATGCAAATTTGTCAATGAAACAAACAAGTAGGTTTGTAACAGAATCTGTCACTTAACCCGCTTCCACACAACAGTTGTATTTAACAGGTAAAAAAGCGCCAAACACAGCAATAATATTCTATATTAAACATTTACATGCTAAATTTGGCTAGTTTAATTTATTTTATTTCGAAAATTCTTACTTATCGTTTGCAAAAATTAATTTATATTTCAAAGAATAAATATGTAATATTCCTCGCTTTTAAACAGAATTGAAACATTTCATATCAACGTACAACGAATCTCGTAGTGAAATATATTTGACGTCATTTCAAACTGATCGATGTCGCAAAAATAAATTTATTCTAATTTATTGTCTAAAAGAATTAAAGTTTCTCGAGCGATTGTTGCTAATGGCAATGGTGATTAAATTCTAATAAAAATGGCTTCCTATGCTTTTTAAATGAGCATTAAATTTTGCAGTTTTTTAAATAATTGAAGTACTTCGAATTCGAATTCTTTTCTGAAATTTTCAATGTATTTTAATTTCTATGCGCTGAATTTTTGGACATATCACACTTGTCTGTAGCATTTGTAGTTTGGTATATATAAGTGGGTGACAGACAGACGGACTGAACGATTATAATAACTCCCACTTTTTACGTTATAAACGTAGTGTGGAAGCTAAAATATCACCATTATCACAATATGATGATTATCTTATAAACCACTATTCCAAACATTTAAAAGTTTCACATTTCAAAGAGCCATTTGGAAAAACACGTGAATGCTTTTAGAGCACTTTTTATTTGACGCCTTCTTGACAATGCAAACTATTTTTTAAAAGTGCCATTTAAATAACTTTTGAACTTCCAGAAAATATCTTTTAGAATAATGATTTCACCTTAAATCAAACTCAAATTCCACGGAGAACTTTTATTTTTAATGAACTATAAAAAGTATGAAAATCATTAAAAATATAAAAAGCACATTTGGAGCCGGGGTTTAGCTAAAAGGCTCATTAAAAATGCAAAAATAAAGAATTTCTCAAAGAAGTTATTTAGGTTGACATTGCAGCTAAATATCTAGTTTTTTATTTGTAGAAAAATAACACTAAATAAATAGAAATCGTATAAATTATTTCATGCTAACTTAAAAAGATACTATGTATACATTACGTTTGAAACCTTTACACGCAATTTAATGTAATAACAAATGGAAAATACATTGTTTTAAAAATTAACTTTGTTTATTTGAAATTTAAGCAAGTTCATTTAATATTTCAGTATTTAAAATGTTTTGTGTATTGTGTTTTACAACTCAAGTGGGTTTATTCTATTTTTAATAATTTATATTATTATTTTCATTAAGTTATGAATAGTTCAATGTGTAATGATAAATATGCTACATTTTTCTTTTATTTAACTACTATATTTTAAAAAATTATTATTTGCTCATACACTATTGTGTATTTTGATGAAGTATTATTCAAATTATGTTTATTTAACAACTACTACTTTTAAAATTACTTGTGTTTTAGTTAAAAACATATTATTTATTGAAGTAGTCGAAATACTTCTTAAAAATTGTTTATATAATCTTTATTCATTTAAATTATATATTAAAAAAATTGTATTCATTCAATTATAGTTATGTTATAAAATAATTGTTTAGTTCATTCTATTACTTTATATTTTTTTAATGCTTTTTTATTTGTCTTTCTATTAAGTTTATTATGTATTTTCAGTATTTGTTTTAACTACTATGAAAATTTTAAATTAAACATTAATCGATATAGTACAAGCATTTTATATTATGATTCGTGTTTTACAAATATTTTTTGCGTTGTTTATTCAACATTCTTTTAAAACAGATTTTTTTACTTCTAAATTCTTTAATCTTATTAGTAGTACAATATATTTACTGGTATCTTTTTTAAAAATTACAACGAAGCATATAATTTTTGAAATTTGGAATAATTTTAATGTAATTATGCTCATTAGATAACATACTTCCAAATAATTGCTATTATTTTTTCCTTTGATAATCCTCGCTAATATTTTTCTTATCGTTTATTTAATTCTTTTAATGGTATCTATCATACTAATTCTGGTATTATGGAAATTATAAAAAAAAATAGAATGTAACTGGTAATCATTATTAATTTTAATGTTATTATTTTTGATAAATTGTGTGTGTTTTTTAAAACTTATGATTGTTTTTGTTATTTTAATAATCCATTAAATTTATTACTGTCATTTATATACGGTTATTCAACGATTAGTTTAATTTTTTTTTATTCTCCAAGCTATTACATTTCTAGAAAAACTCTAGTATTCAGTGACAATTATTTGACAACTTAAAACTAAATAATCACAATATAACTATTATATTATTTCAGTTGGGTTTCCAAATGTAATTTTTTTAAAAATTAAAAGAGTATGATTATTTTCCCTTATTCAATTGCGCTTTCAAATGTGTTAATTTTATGTATTTTTCTACTCATAGTAAATTGAATAATACGTTATGATTATTTTTTTAGCAAATAGTTTGTTCAATTATGTTTTTTTAAACATAATCGCTTATTTAAATAAAAATATAGTTTGACAATTTTGATTTAAAATTATACTATTAGTTTATTATGATATTTTTTCAATAAAATATTAAAATTATCCTATTTAGTACTTTTTTACTAAAGTTTTCACAAAATTTTACCATATAAAAGAACAAACATGCAACCAAAACAATTCTTCTAAGCCAATAAAAAAAAAGTCAAAACAAAAAAAAGGGGGAGGGGCATAAATAAAAGGACCAATCATGCGGATGATTAGAACGGCAGAAAGCTCACACGGAGTGTTCCTCTTCGAGATAGGCCAAAATCCGAGTGATGTCATAGCTGCCGTGGGTCAAGAAGTCCTTACGATCAGTCTGCACAAAACACATTCCACATTGACATGACACACAGAGGTAAGTGTAGCACAAAAGCGTCGCGAAGACGTCGCAAAAATGCGTCGTTTAGTTTGGTTGAATTAATGTAACATGAGGGTTTTTTTTTACACTCGGGTCTCCAAACCAAAGTGCCTCTGTGCTAATCCAATGGAAGAAATTATTTTGTAAGCTACATTTTCCCGGCTGTATGGAATATTTTTACAAACGGTTTTTTAATATGATAAATGAGGATAACTTGCAGATCTCTATAATCCCACTATTTGAAATCGGTTCGAATATTTTGTTGTAAAATTATTTAATATTAAAAAAATGTTCGACACAATGGGGTTGTTTCACGGAGGAGGATCTGGCAATAGCTCTGCGGTTTTGTTTTCATGTCTCTCGAATTACTGTTGTTTTGGTATTCGGGAGTGAGTTTTCGAAGAGAATATTTTAGTTGTTAATTTTTTAAAATTCCAACTTCTTTCAATGCAAGTTTTTTTTGATAAATGATTAAAACAACCAACAGCACAGCAAGAAGTTGTAATTTTAAAAAATAACTAAAATAACTTATTCTTAGAAAACTCAATTTCGAATATCAACAAAAGTAATTCGAGAGACATGAAACAAAACCGCAGAGCTATTGCCAGATCCTCCGTGAAACAACCCAATTTCAAAAAGTGAGATTATAGAGCCTTGTAAGTCAGATACATTTATCATAAAAAAGCCGTTTGTGAAAATATTCAATACAGCCGGAGAAATGTGGCTTAGAAAAGAATTTTTTCCCATTGGATTAACACAGAGGCACTTTAGTTTGGAGACCGTAATCATCGGGCAAATTCGCTCTTTAGAAGAAGATGGAGAAATGCTGATGGGAAAACACCGATACAAAAAACGGGTTTACCAAGTGAATCCATCAATCGCTTCGCAGTAAGCCCAAACAAAAGCTCTTGGCGAATTATTTCATGCGATTCCAAAGTGGAATTTGTATACTACATAGACTTGGCGATTTCTGAGTCCTCTAATAAAAACTATAATCACAACTCACTTTTCTTACCTGTGAAGGGCACTACTACCATCTTGTGTATATGAATTCAGATATCGTGCAACAGCCTATAACTGGGCAGTCATTTTTTGATTTAACGTCGTTGAAAGATTGAAATGGTTCGTTTCATAATGAATTAACCATAGATATCATAGTTAAAGTATTATATTGGAAGATCACGTGACTTCCAATGCTAACGACGGGACGCGCATTGATGGTTGGTTGGGTTGGGATGGATATTCAGGTTTGAGTGCTTGGTCAGAGACCCGCTTATAAACCTTCGTCAAGTAAGACAGACACAACAGACAACACACACACATAAGTGGATCCATCTAATTTTTAGAGACAGAGGCCAACTAGAGGATCCCCAGAATTGGCTTGTCACCCCCAGAGGTATTGATTTGGTATGGGAACTTAGAGGACTTTCGGACCCAACAGATTTAACGAGCACGTACTCCGCATATACTCGGTAGGTCTTCAGTGGTACCGGGACTCGATCGCAGGACCTTCCGATCCCGAGACCGAGACGCTGACCACTAGGCTCACTACGGCCCGACGCGCATGGAGACCAGAATAAGAGGGCAATGGGGCCAGTGTTGCCACCAGTTTTAGGAGAAAAACACTACGAAAAAATACCATTTAATTCTAAAATTACAAAAACATAACATAAAAATACTAGCAAAGCGCATCACGTTTTTTTTAAAGTCACTAAAAAGATTCCAAAATGCAGCTAAAATTTTTATGGTCTTGTTTTATAATTTTAGAATTAAATGGTATTTTTTCGTAGTGTTTTTCTCCTAAAACTGGTGGCAACCCTGGCCCCATTGCCCTCTTATTCTGGTCTCCATGCGCGTCCCGTCGTTAGCATTGGAGGTCACGTGATCTGCCAATCTAATACTTTTACTATGATATATATGGAACTAACATTAAGTGAGCGGTTTGCTTAGGCGTAATAGGGTTGCATGGCGACGTTCTGACCTTCTGGCGACTTCACTTTTTTTTTGGCGCCAAGCACCTGCTTTTTTTTCTCAACTCTATGGTGCTACATGCTTACCTGCGGTTTTCAATCAAGTAGTAGTGACTTTTAAAGAATTTTAAGTGCGTAAAAATTGCTGTACTGCAACAGCGATTCACATTTTCCCTACTTGATTGAAAACCGCAGGCAAAAACGTAAATGCGGTTCTCGCTGCCGTCGCACGTGAAAGAATAATTGACTTAACATTGACACTGTGATCATCCGGAACCGTAAGCACGGCGTGTGTTAGCGGAACCTTTACGCATGTGGAACGGGCCCTAAAATCACGCATGTACGGCTACAAGACTCGTATCTTTGATTTCATGAAAGCCAAGTATTCAAAAACTAAGATTTTAAAGACAAAATTTCTTTTTTGTTAATTTTTGAAGTTTTAACCAATGTATTAAGAATTATCAATTTTTGAGATCTCAAGTCAGAATATTGTTTAGTATAACATGGGAATGAGGCCCAGTGGCGTAGTGGTATTGCTTCGCATTGCATAGGCCACAGGTCCGGGGTCGAATCCCGGATTGGGCGAGGTTGACCCATCCTTTCATCCCTTGAGTGGGTCGATAAAATGGGTACCAAGCATGCTTGGGAACTAAACACTGGGGGTTCCGCGTGAGGCTGACCACCTTACCGGGACATATGCCTAGCACCCCAGAGCCTTAGGTCACGAAAGCTGAAATGTGCACGGCAGGCCTTGGTCCAGTAATGGTCTGTTGCGCCGAGGAGTTTAAGTTTAGTTTGATTGGCTATAAGACTCGTATCTTTGATTTTATGAAAGCCAAGTATTCAAAAACCAAGACTTTAAAGCCAAAATTTATTTTTTGTTAATTTTAGAAGTGTTACCAATGTACTAAGAATTATCAATTTTTGTGATCTCAAGTCAGAATATTGTTTAGTATAACATGGGATGTTAGTTATAACATGGGATGTTAGTTATAACATGGGAATGACCCTAAATTCTAAATGTAGTCCTCCTATGACGAATTTTGAATAAATCTATTTGGAGAAGTTAGGTAGTCCATATGAGGCACTTCATATTAAATAAGTTTGGTATAAACGTTCGATTTGGTTCGCGAAGAACCCTATTTTGAGAACGGGATATATTTGTTGCAATAGTGACGTGTTTTGAATTTTTTTGACAGGTTGATGTCTTCGAAGCGTCCTTTGCACATTTTTTTGCAATTTGACTTGAATTTCTCTTGGAAAAAAGTTTTTGCACAGCGTAAGAATTTTGTTGAGATGAATTTTAAATGTTTTTTTTTGTAATTATTTAAATGCAATTAAATACGAATATGAGAATTCTTTTGGATGTCTTTTTGAAATTGACCAATTTTTAACACATTTTTTTCAAAGATTAGGACTTAAAGAGGTCTTTGATAATTTTTTTTGGCCAAAACGATCATTTTGAGACGTCTTTTTCTGACTAATTTGTGCTACTTGGATACATCAAATCATAAAAAAGCACATCATTGCTCCACAAAAAAGAAAGGCCGCTGTGTTCATTTTCTTTTTAATCATATTTAGCTAACATGCATTGTTACAACAAACACAGCACATAAATACTATGAAATACAATGTAGGTTACAAAACTAATGTATCAGTTAACTTGCTTTGTTTATGAAAAGCTAGGTCCAAAAGGTATTTTTGAGACCCCTCCAATAGAAATGAAAACCTTGAGTGCATTTTGGTCTATACACGGCTAGTCAATCTATCGTGAATTCTTTTTAGTTAGTGAAAATTAAAAACTTTTAGGCTTATATAAATTTAAATTCAACTGTACAATGTATCTATTTGGTAGAACGTTTGAGGCATCAGACGAACATTTTGGGCATCTAAAAAATACAGGGTGTCCGTAAAAGAATGTCCGAGTTTCAAATTGTAATTGTCGTTCACCTGACATCATGCCTTGTGATTTCTTCCTTTCGGGCTTCGTAAAAGATCGGGGCTACGTTCCACCCCTACCCCACGATTTACCAACCTTAAAAGGTGGAATTGCACAGGCTTTTGCTTCCATAACTTGCTGCAGACAGTATGGGAAGAATGGCATTTTCGTTTGGATGTGTGCCGTATCACTAAAGGCGCACACATTGAGCACTTACAGGGAAAACTAGGTTAGTTTTCTTTCAATGTCATGTATGATTTGTTATATTTAGTATAAAATAAACTCCTGTAATATACCATTAAAACCCGGACATTCTTTTACGGGCACCCTGTATAGGACACTAGACTCAGTCTTTGAGGCGGCCTAGGACAGGGTTAGGTTCTGTTTGTTAAAAATAAGATTATTTTCGAAACTTGAGTTACCAGCACTGATATGCTGAGGTTTTTGTAATATATGCCATTTAAAATTTTGCACTAATTACAAAAGATTCATTACTGAAAATTAAGTTCAATGATTTATGTAAAAATATAATTTGCTCCTCTATTAAAATTTCTCAAACGTATGCACGGACTACTTCAACACTGCTAAAAATGATGTGCTTGGTTTTCCCTAATAACGGTCTCTAGCAGCTGCAGCGACTGTGTGGTTTCACCATAGTTTCGGTATTCTTTAAGAACAATTTTTCAATTTTTTAATCGAATACCGTAATTATGGTGAAACATGGGCCGTGGATAGCCTAGTGGTTAAGGCCTCGTTCTCGGAATCGGAAGGTCCCGTGATCGAGTCCCGATACCACTGAAGACCCGCGGAGTACGTGCTCGTTAAATCTGTGGGTCAGAAAGTCCTGTGGGTTGTTACGGCGCAGTTTCCCACGGGTGCAGGTCCCTGGAGACTATCCCTCCCCTTCTGGGACATGTCTAAATTGCGGAAGTGGCGATAGATGGCAGCATCTGTCAGCACGATGCCAAGACTGATTCCTGCCGTGTAGTCTCTACACGGGCATCTCTCCTCAGGAACCGCACCCATTTGCCTTAATCCTTGCCCACTCTGCGGGAAGAGCTTGGGTTTCCCAAGTGGCATTAGTAACAACAACATGGTGAAACATTTCACCCTACATAATCGTTGCAGCTACTAGGAACCATATTTGTGATGAAACCAAGCACATTATTTTTACCAGTTAACATTAAAATACAAATATCTACCTTATAAAAAGACTCTAGTTGGTATGCCACGATGCATTACATTGGCCGTTTTGATATAAGTATCCAGATACAAACTAATATTTAATCATAATAGAAAAAGACCTATACTCACGATCATGTCGAAATAGGCTACATGTCTGAATCTGCCAGCTTTTCCATCGGCCACCGGTAATTTGAGAAAATATGAAGTCTTGTTCTTGCTGAATACCGGCGCATCGTGAAGGTCAACCCATCCGTGCTGGGCGTCCTCTTGGCTGTGCTGAAACACAGAATAAGAGGTTGGAAATTGGCGGGGCCGAGAAAAAAAAAATAGTATTTATAAATTGTTTTGTTGCCAATATAGTTAAACTCATAGTTTCCTTGCACAGAAGCCGCGATCACGGGCGGAGCTATAAAACGCAACCATATGAAGACAAAATAAAACGGCTGAAAAGACCTCTTCATTTGATTGTTCCGCGCGTTTTATAGCTCCTCCAATGGTCGTGGCTTCTGTGCAAGGAAACTGAGTTAAACTATAGTCATTATTGAATTGTGTTTTCTACAGAACCAAAAGAAATCTTAGATTGGGATTTGAGTTTTCTTTGAAGGTTTTTGTTGAACATCCGGGTACTTTTTCATTTCGCTAGCGGAAATAGCGCCAAACGAAATCTTTGTCGAAAAAAGGAACTTTTTGGTGACAAAACACAGTATACCCAGTTGAAGGTTAACATGGGAAATATTCTGTTTGGCGGAGGATGTACATTTTCAGACTTTATCGGTTGCACCTGTGAAATGGAGAAGTACCAAGATCTGTTTGTAAAAATATGCATAGCAATTTATACACTGCTCAAAACAATTAGGGGAACGCATGGTTTAAACCCTTTCACCCCCAACGATTCCATTTGGAATCCTCAGCGTGCGATTTTTTTCTCACCAAGTTAAGCTCGCACTTATTTATCGTTAGATGGAAGTATCATATCTTTTGAGGAATAAAAAAAATATTTGTTTTAATTAAATGAAAATATGAAAAACATGGTAAAATAAAATTCACTCCCCAAAAAAAATTTATGAAATAAATTTACCCTGAATTCTTCACGCTTGCATTCTTAGATGTTTAAAAATTGATTTTAACTTTTTTTAACAAATAAAGTGATGAAAAAATTGTTATAATTTATTCAAAAATTATGCTTCCAATTCCCCCCACCCCCTAAAATTTTAGTTAAAAAATTAAGATTTTTTCCTCTGTTTTTTACAATTTCATTCTGGATACATAATGAATCTATTTGACAAATTTTAGATTTTTAGAATAAAAAATAAAAAGTTAGAACTTAAAGGTTTAACAAAAGTACTCAGGGTACTCCCCTAATTGTTTTGAGCAGCGTAGTTATTGCTAATTGATAAAAAAGACACATAACACTGTACTATTTTCTTATGAAAAGTTTTTAATAATTTTATCTTGATGACGTCTCTGTAGGTAAAGTAATTATTTTTTTCCCATTTTCAGTCAGGAAAAGCAAAAACAATAGCTTTCTATTTTATTTTAAGTAAACGAGAAAGATGAAAATTGAAAATACTTTCATGTGGATATTTGTTTGTTTAGTTTCCAATTTTTCTTTTCCGAGACATTTATAGATGTTTTTTTAAGTGGAAAAATTTGAAGCTTCCGTAAAATTGACGCACAATAGGAGTAGCATCATTTTTCTACGTGAAATGTAGTGTAACAAAGGTAAATCGATACAATCATTCGGTAAAAAAATTGTTTGGAAAACTTTTAATTTTTTTAAAACCTTATAATGTCGTCTGACAGGTACAAGGAACTCGTGCACCGAATTTCCGTAAGCTTTTTTTTTAAACTTCAAAACCCCGTTTTTCAAATTCCACACCCTCCTAAACGTGTAACGAACACAAAATTTCCATTTCGGGTTTTCGACCCTTATTCCGATGCTTTTATTGCCTTATATTTCAGTTTAGGTAATTGAAATTGAAAAAAAAAAATCTAGGTGTGTGTAACATTATATGCCTTCAATAAACCAATACGCACATTTAAGGGGGAATGGGCGCGCTGGACTCCAAACTCAAGTGCCTCAGTGTTCATCCAATGGCGAAAAAACTATTTTCTCTGCCACATTTCCCCGGCTGTATTGAATATTTTTACAAACTTTTTTTAAAAATTATAAATGTAGATAATTTACATGTCTCTATCTTCCCACTTTTTGAAATTGCTTCCAATATTTTGTGTAAAATTATTTATTAAAAATTAAAAAAAAAATTAAAAAACGCGGGAAGGTCGGGACCTGTAAGTCGGCAACATTTATCACATAAAAAAATCCTCTTGTAAAAATATTAAATACAGCCAGAGAAATGTAGCAGAGAAAATATTTTTTCTCTCCATAGGATTAACACTGATGCACTTTGCTTTGGAGACCCCCGGTCCAGTGCGCCCATTCCCCCTTAAAGGTAATTATATACCGTATAAGGTAATTTCAATAAAATAAAAAAACCTAAAAAGTTGTTTGGCAGCTACCCTTTGCGCTTGTGAAATTTTCCTGAAAACCTTATTATGACGTCTAACAATACTAAGGACTTGTGTACCAAATTTAAAGTCTGTAGATCTTTTAGTTTGGTTCTTATGTCTGAAACCACTTTACAGATCGATGTTCAAAAACCAGATTCAGTCAGAATCAGAACCTTCCAAAACATGTAAAAAAACACAAAATCTCCCTTTCGTGTTATCGACTCTATCGCAATACTTTAATTTACCTTACAATTTCATACTAGGTCATTGATAGTAAAAAAAAGCGCCAAACACAGCATTAATTCTATATTAAACATTTACGTGCTAAATTTGGCTAGTTTCTTTTATTTTATTTTGAAAATTCAATAATTATATTACTTATCGTTTGCAAAAATTAATTTATATTTTAAAGAATAAATATGTAATATTCCTCGCTTTTAAATAGAATGAAAATATTTCATATCAAAACATACAAAGAATCTCGTCGTGAAATATATTTGACGTCATTTTAAAGTGATCGATGTCGCAAAAATGAATTTATTTTAATTTATTGTCATAAAGAATTAAAGTTTCTCGAGCGATTCTTTCGAATGACAATGGTGATTTAATTCTAATAAAAATGGCTTCTTATGCTTTTTAAATGAGCATTAAATTTTGCACTTCTCTACTTTCTCTACACTTTCTCTAAAATTTTCCATGTATTCAAATTCGATGCGTTGAATGTTTTGACGTATCACACTTGTCCGTAGCATTTGAAGTTCAGGCTATGAAAGTGGGTGACGGACAGACAGACGGACTGAACGATTATAATACCTTCCAATTTTTACGTTATAAACGTAGTGTGGAAGCTAAAATTAGTTGTTATACCTTTCGGCACATCCATCCGCTGTCTCCTATCTGGCAAATGCTCACGATGGAGGAGTTTTGTACTCTTCTGAGCCAAGTCGCCAACAGGCGCCGCTCGTCAATCCACTTCACGGCAGTCAAGTAGTTGTCCCTGAAAAAAATGACAGTCACCGTAACTTATATGCGATTTCGACAAATAAATCAACATTAATCTACAAGTACTTATCGTATAAACTCCGCAACAAGGCCAAACTCAATAGAGAGTATCACAAACTCAAATTTTCCCAAAGTACAGGGTGTCCGTAAAAGAATGTCCGAGTTTCAAATTGTAATAGTATTGTGGTTTAAGTGTAATTGTAATGTGGTTGAAGGTGACGAATAAAAAATAATTCCAACAGTTTCAGATAAGCGCATGCGCTTGTACCGCTACTTCGTTGCACAGGCTGTTGCTTCCATTACTCTGGATTTGCTGCAGACAGTATGGGAAGCATTGCATTTTCGTTTGGATGTGCGCCGTATCACTAAAGGCGCACACATGGAGCACTTATTGGAAAAACTAGGTTAGTTTTCCTTCAATATCATGTATGGTTTGTTATATTGGTACTGCTAGCGTATTATGGCCGGTCTCTATTTGGCGACTTTCCTTTTAAAGCCAAGTAGCGAAAACGTACTTAAATTAGTAAACATTCCAGTTCAACTCAATAGATGTTTACATCAATCTTGTTGCTATAGCAACCCTGTGTTTACTTTTTACGAACCTCAAAGTCGTCAAATAGCATGATACGCTAGCTGTTCCGTTATATTTAGTATAAAATAAACTCCTGTAATATACCATTAAAACTCGGGCATTCTTTTACGAACACCCTGTATAACTAAGATGTAGGGATCCGGTCTGTCCGTTGACGATTTCGACCAATTGAATTAACAATCGTCAAAAGTTGCCACATGAAAGGGCCGGCCCCCTATATCTTAGTCATACTTTTCAGAATGCGAGTTTTAAAACTACACCCTTCATACGTGCTATGTTATGTTAGCTCCTTTCGATGTTGAGTTACTCTAGGAAACCTCGTTTTATTGATTTCTGTAGTTTAGGGGTTAGGTTGAATTATCTCTGAACCATAGAGGCGATGAAGGCTATTGGCGACGGGCGTTGTAGTTTAGAACTCAGTCAGTTTACAAGCTGATGCCTGAGTTAGCATCTAACGCAACTTTTTAAGGTAACAGGGAACAAAACGACCATTCAAAATATCGAATTTTCATTTAAACTTTAGTTACTGAATCGTGCCTTTACGAAAATAACTTTTATGATGCACATTTAAATATGTGGCCGGAGTTTACAAATTTGGTAGCTAATTTCAATATAACTTTGTTGCCAGCTTTAAATGTCATTATTTCAAAACACAAATTTTCAGCCTTAAGGTAAACTTTTCTCTTTTACTATTTTACTAGAAGAGTTGAAGTTTTCTGTGATGTCGTATACATGTCTATTTAACACAATGAACCAAAAATATTCCAAAAAAATATTATGCGAGTAAAATTAAGACGATTTTTCTCTAATTTAAGACATTCGCAAATTTTCTATATATGTTAATAACTTAAAATTATGAATGTTTTATCGTCAAACTTGAGGTTCATTGCGTTGAATGGAAATTTTTTTATTTCTATAAAAAATATTTTCAGATACACGTAATAGTTGTGCTGGAAAGTGTACATAAAAGCTAAAAATAAAACAAAAAAGTGCAATTTTACCAATTTCAAGGTACTGGACCCCATTAAAGCATATTTAACTTGCACTTCCTCTACACGAATTATTATGCGTTGACGCACAGACCTTTAATAGGTCGGCAGTTATCTTGGCAATACCCGGACCCGACATTTGGCATGTAAAGCAAGCGCCTTACCAACTGGGCACCCCATCTCCGGTTTCTGTAGAACTTGTTTTACCTTTGTTATCATTAGTGTACAGTGAAGCCAACATTCAGGGTTGAGCAGGTTTTGTTACGTAACAAGAACATACGGATAGGGATACTTATACCGAACTAAAAAAAATGCAATATTCTATTTACGTATAATAACATAGATATAGAAAGAGTAGCAGATATGCCCATCAATTGCGCAATCCCCGTATAACGCAATACAAATCCCGCGATTGTGTGATGAAGCCGTTTTTCGCCGTTTTCGCAATGCATCACGGGATACTGGGTGGCAAAAAACTACTTTTGCCGAAGAGTTACATGCAATAAAAATTGCATTTTTAAAATGCTTCCTTTTATGAATAAATACCTCATATCTACCAGAAATTATCAAAACATATCCAGTGATAAACTTATGCTAGCAGAACTGGTAAAAAGTTGTAACTAGTTAATATGTAATGCATAGTTTTTATGAGTCGAATTTATCTCATGGTGCCATCTGGTGGCGTATGGCACGCATGGGCGAGCGGGATGTTTTGGCTTGCGAACTGCCTTATGGGATACTGGTGGAAAAGTGGCTTCACCTTTTCCCCTAGAGGCATATCTCCTCCTCTTCCTATATCCATATATAATAATGATAAATGAAATAAAAAAATAATGATATATAAACTTACAGATCTTTAATTTCTTTTGGTGGCATCACTTCTTCGGTGACTGGGAAGGGCTGAGTAAAATCTGCAACCCAGAGACTTGCTTTTGGGTTCGGTCGACCCGGCTATAAAAAGCGTAATAGTAGAGTTATGAAGTAATCTACTGTAGGTAATGTTTTATAAAACAAATTTTTGATTTGATTTGTTTTTAATAGATAATTGTTTTTGATAGTTTGAATTATCGTCGCACTAGAGCTACACGAAGGTTATTGGCGACGGGGGACGTAATTTAGAACCACAGTCAGGTGACGAGCCGACATCTGAATATTAATGGAGTCAGAAGTAGGGTGTTTCAAGAAGATTGCAAGTACCATATAAAATCACCTTTTTGGTAGTTTTTACAACTATAAATAAGCTTCAGAAATTCCTAACAATTGTATTAAACGGAAAAAAAACGCTCCACCCTTCGTTTTTCGGCTACTATTGGTCAAGGAATTTTGTGAAAGGTGTCATTTTTTCAGGAAATAGCGTAAGAAATTGATTACCGACAAAAAAAATTGTATAAGGGGTCGTCTACATATAAAAATGAGTACCAACTTTGAAAATTCCTATAGCAAAACCCAATTTTTTTATTTAAAAATGTTTATCACTTTTAAAATACCCTAAATCCAAAACAAAATTAATTTGCATTATTTGTTGAGATATGAGTATTCAAAGTTGGAACGTCCATAATGTTAAAAAAGTTTCACAAACTTTTATTCATACCTCCACAAATAAAATGAATTAAACAAAGATTTTTTTTATTATCTACTTCTTAATCTACCAAAAACAATTCACACAATTTTTTCATTAATTTTTTTATTTTTAATATTTTCTCATTTAAATTTAAATAAAAAAATTAAAACACGAATAGCAACCCCATTTTTTTACATAAATCGATGAAGTAGATCAAGTAGAACCAAAATCCTGAAATTTTTTTTTAATTCAACAACACTTATTCGCCGAGTTAGTGTAAAAAAAAAATCTAAAAAAAAAAGTTTTAGGAACCGTGTAATAAATTACTTGGCAAATTTGATCTTGACTTGCATTATCGTTTGGTAGTTGAAAAGGGTTTATTGGTAAATGTTTATTCAAATTATTGATGTCTGTCATATGTCTAAAAATCTTTTCTTGTTTCAAGTGCATACAATGTATTGTTTATTTAACATTAAATTATATCGATTACTATGCTTTTAAATATATGTTGTTTCCAATACAATTTCAAAAAGTGTGTTTAATATAAAAAATTAAATACCCTTAAACATTATTGGAATTAGGTTTTTAGTACATTTAATTGTTATCTCATTGATTATTTAAAATGATTAGTGCCCACTGCCTTGGTTAAAAATCATTGCCAAATCATTCTGAGTAATTTTATTTTGCTTTCCTTAAATATCGTGTTAAGGTCGTAACCCTCGTTTTGCAACACGTGATTTATATTACCGATAAAATGCGCCGAATTTTAAACAAACTTTTCGAAGCAATATGAATTAAACAAAAATTTGCATAAAATGTAAAACATAAATGTAATGATCATGTTTGCCAATCTGATTGCAACTAATCGCATTTGAAAATCTGTTCGTTATAAATAATACTATATGTGACTTAATGTAAAATAAAAACTTTTCCTCTTCTCTAGGCTTTATTTCTGAATTTTAAAATCCAAATAAAAAAAACATTAAAAAATCACAATATTAGTGAAGAAGGTTTAATTCTAGCATCCGTTGGCGAGATTATGTTAACCCATTTGTTAGCTTGTCGTTTTGAAAAGATACAACCTAAATATTACCTTTTTCGATTTGGAGATTTTCTCCGAAATGTTTTCAAAATTAATGCTTTAATATCTCAGCAAATAATGCAAAATAAATAATTCGTTTTTATACCTGGGGTATTTTGAAGGTGCTAAACATTTTTGGGTAAAAAATATTTGGTGTTGCTATTGAAAGTTTCAAGGTTAGTACTCATTTTAATATATAGACGACCCCTTATATACAATTTTTGTTGCCAGTAATCAATTCCTTACGCTATTTCCTGAAAAATGATACCTTTCACAAAATCCCCTGATCAATAGCAGTCGAGTAATGAGGGGTGGATCATATTTCCCCCCCCCCCCCAGCTGTACAAAACTAAAGCCAAAAACGGGTGGAATGCTGACCTGGGAGAAGGTCTTGACTAGTGTACTACGGAGAAATTAAAAAGGAAAGGTTCTAGCAGATGGCTAAAAATTATAGAACTACACTGCTCAAAAGTATTAGGAGAATGCATGGTTTAAACCCTTTCACCCCCAATGATTCCATTTGGAGTCACCAGCTTGCGATTTTTTTTCTCTCTAAGTTCAGCTCGTACTTATTTATCGTTAGATGGAAGAATTATATCATATGAAGAATTAAATAATGTTTTGTTTTAATTAAATGAAAATATGAAAAATATGGTAAAATAAAATTCACTCCCAAAAAATTTAATGAAATAAATTGACCCTAAATTCTTCACGCCATTCTGAGATGTTTAAAAATTGATTTTAACTTTTTTTAACAAATAAAGTTTTGAAAAAAATTGTTATAATTTATTCAAAAGTTACGATTCCAATTCCCCCCCTTAAATTTTAGTTAAAAAATTAAGATTTCCCCCCCTGTTTTTTACCATTTCATTCTGGATGCATAATGAATCTATTTCACAAATTTTAGATTTTTAAAATAAAAAATAAAAAGTTGGAACTGAAAGGGTTAACAAAGGTACGCAAAGTGCTCCCCTACTTGTTTTGAGCAGTGTAGTTCATCACAAGGCAAACCAGCACAGATTACTAGCGCATATTTAATTTAAAAAAAGTTACCTTTTTAAAAATAAATCTTAAAATACACAAGTCAATTTTACCTTGGGGTACCTCAGTTTGATTGTCTGCGGGTAAACGTTGGTCGAGTCCTCGTAGGATCCGTACCAGGGATACGTCATCACGTCCACCCCGGTATCGTTGAAGACCCCGTAGGCCAGTTTAGTACCGTCCGGGCACCACCAGAGGGCGTTGTTGCTGTTGAGGATCTCGGCTGTAAGACAGTCACAATCACTTAGAATCACTGTTTCCACATTTATCGGATTTACTACCTGAAGGATACCGACGTATAAAATACTTTAGAAAGTGTTAGTTTTTCCAATAATTGACGTAATTGTATTAAACTTCGTTGTTGTTGTTACTAATGCCACTTGGAAAACCCAAGCTCTTCCCAAGGATTAAGGCAAATGGGTGCGGTTCCTGAGGAGAGATGCCCGTGTAGAGACTACACGGCAGGAATCCGTCTTGGCATCAAAATATTAAACTTCAAAGTTGTCAATCTGTCATATATAAAAAAAGTAGGTTTGTAACAGAATCTGTCACTTAACTCGCTTCCACATATTTGTGTTTAACAGGAAAAAACGCGCCAAACACAACATTAATTCTATATTTAACATTTACAAGCTAAATTTGGCTAGTTTCATTTATTTTATTTCGAAAATTCAATAATTATTACTTATCGTTTGCAAAAATCAATTTATATTTTAAAGAATAAATATGTCATATTCCTCGCTTTTAAATAGAATGAAAACATTTCATATCAACATACAAGGATTCCGTAGTGAAATATATTTGACGTCATTTTAAACTGATCGATGTCGCAAAAATAAATTTATTTTAATTTATTGTCTAAAAGAATTAAAGTTTCTCGGGCGATTGTTGCGAATGGCAAATGTGATTTAATTCTAATAAAAACAGGGCCTTTAGCTATTTGTAATTCAAAGTTTTAAACGCCAAAATTAACTATTTTCATTAATCTCCTTTCTCAGATTTAGTAATTAGACTTTATCGTTTGCTAAATTTGTTTAAAGTTCGAAGAATAATTATGTAATTTTTTTAATAAATATTTTTGTCGCCACAATTTCCCATTTACATTTCTTTCGAAAATTCACTTATTTATAGTTTGTTAAATTAATTTACAGTTCAAAAAATATATAATTTGTACAATTGATGCTTTAAAAATAAAAGTGAAACTTAGCATATTTTTTTTATGCCAAGTTAGAATTCTCTATGCATCTTTCTTCATACATATATATAGAACCATTAAAAGAACTCTATTGTGATAATACAACAATCCAAACCGAATTATATCACATAAATAAATATTTTTTCAAAAGTGTATTTTTAATTTAACAAAGGTTTCTCGTACGTTTAACGAAATGGCAACAGTGAAAATATTGAATAAAAATGGAATTTGCATGTTATTTCAATGTAGATTAAATTTTTAGTTATTTAAATTTTAAATAAGCTTCTAGTTTAAATTTTTTAATGAAATTTGGCATGTAGCCAAATCTGATTTTTTGCTTCAAAATGACGTATCCCACTTGTCTGTGGGACTTGTGGATGACAACAGTGAAAATATGAATAAAAATAGAATTTGCATGTTATTTCAATGTAGATAAAAAAATTTAGTAATTTAAATTTTAAATAAACTTCTAATTTAAATTTTTTAATGAAATTTGGAATGTAGCCTAATCTGATTTTTTGCTTTAAAATGACGTATCCCACTTGTCTGTGGGACTTGTGGTTCTTTCTGTGAAAGTGGGTGACAGACAGACGGACGGACAGACAGACGGACTGAACGATTATAAAACCTTCCACTTTTTACGTTATAAACGTAGTGTGGAAGCTAAAAAATGGGAATCTTTGGCAAGAGCCAGGAGAGTGTTTAAGTATTTAACTAAAAAATATATTCTTTTTTTCGACAATCACGATATTTTTGTAATTTTGACACCCAAAAGCAAAACTTGTTAATTCCATAAATAAAAAAAAACTGTGACCCTAAAATTGCGAAACTAAAGCGATCATAAAATTGTAAAAGTAAGGCGATTCTTAAATGGTGAATTTCCAAAAAGGCCTGTTCAGGCAATTCAAGAAACGTGATTTTTCGGCGATAAAACATAATTTAATAATTTTAGTAAATTTTAAAGTTTATATGTTAAAACTAATGATTTAAGAATTTAAATCTCATAATATGAATACAATTATAAGACTATTCCTATTAGTTAAGACCTCAAATTATTAATTTAGGGTAAAATGTGTTTAAAAATCAAGAGTAAAAAACTCTGAACAATACCTTGTAGCTTATTTTTAAATACTGAGACAAATAGAACAAATGAAGACGAATAGAACTCAACGCTAGAACTCAAAACTCTAATCCAAGATTAATAGAATTAAGGGGACCGGGTAGGCAAAAATTTCAAAAATATCGTTTTTTTATTATTTTATTTTAGTGTGGAAAAATAGCTTATACTTTTTGCTTTCTATACATACCATACTTTAAACAATCTGAGTAGAATATAAATCACAGTTTCAATTTTTGTAAACGCGCCAAGCGAAATTCGTCTGTTATTCAGTCCCGGGCTTTATCTTAAACAACCATTTACGCAGCATGTATATTTTGATATTTTTATTATGTTCAATTTGTCCCTTGCGATTCAAAAAATTGTGTATTTTTTTGAAACTTGAAGTAATTATTAATTGTAATGTTTAAAAGACAATTGTGCATGGATTTTATGATCTGATAATTATGTATTGTTTATTTGCAATTTTTGTAATTTATGTAGTTGAAAAATTCCCTTTTTTTGCCGTTACAGCAAGTTTTATTTTTAAAACATTAACCAAAAAGTCGAATGCAAAATCCATACCCAATTTTATTATTAAGTTGCATTCAAACTGTTTGTATAAAAAGTATTAACCAGATTAGACAAAAATTGAATCGCAAGGAGCATTTTAAAATTGTCCAATAAAACGTTAATTTTTCCACTAAAAATTAAATTTCTGAAAAAAATAGTGTTTGTAAATTTTTGAAATTTTGTGTAGTCTTTAAAATTATTGTTATTGAACTGCAAAAAAATTTCAGGAATTTTAAGCAAAAACTAAATAATTTTTTTTCCTACCCAGTCCCTTTAAGTCGAAATTCAACCACTCAAACGAAACTGTAGTAAATAAACCCTTTAATTTTTGATTGCAATCCATATTTCATGATGTTTTTTGCCCTAACCACAACAGTAACCGAAAATTCCCAATATTTTTATTAATAATAAAAAGATCTTTTTTTCCAAAAGTTTCCTTCGAAATCTTTCTGGCATTTCGATTCTTCAGCAATTCTGCGTAGATTGAAATGCTGAAATTGACGGTTCAAAAACTATTTTTGCAGAGGACAGCTATCAAATATATTTTAAATATTGTAAAAACCTTTATAAATAATTTTTTTTAACATATCAAGATTTATCATTCCATTTAGAAAAATTCCATCGTTAAAATGACACATCAAAGGAAATTTAAATTCCTTAGCGGGGGACAAAATATATATATGAAAGAAAATGTTATGATATTCGATATTTTACTCAAAGTATTTGTTCAATTTGTATGAATAACAGAATGGTAAAAATTCTTGGAATGATTCATTTAAATAAGTTTATGGAAATGATATTTTTCGAATATTGAATTTAGGATTTCGAATAATAAAATCGTTTCATAAAATGGCGTTGCATTTAGCTTGTTTTTAGTTTTAGCTTGAATTATCGTCGCACTAGAGCATTCACATTGTAGATTCGGCTATTTTTGCGGATTGGTTTTGTAAATTAACGTAAATTTGAACTATAGATTTCTTTGTGTACACACCACGAGTGTTTGGCTTTAACTAATGATAAAAAAGATTGTTAAAAAGGTTTTTATCCTATTGGCCGTGGCATTTTATGAATAGGGCAAATCTTTAAAAGACCAAAAATTGTTTTTCAAATTTATGGATTGGTTATTGGACCGACGATTATTCCGAGATTTAGGCGGAAGTGACGTATCGGGCAAATATGACCTATCGAGTTAAAACTGCTATACTAATCGAAAATATAATATCTAGCATTTAAAACAAATCCTAAATAGATTGGTAGAATAGTTGGGATACAATTATCAGATCCATTTATTTTCAATAATAATGCATTATTTTAAATATAAATACTAAACTTTCAATGCTGCCATTTGCAAGCAAGTTATTACTTACCGAGTAAACAAACGCAATTGAACTTTAAATAAATTAAAAAAAAACCGGAAACTTTTAAAAGAGCGATAAATACGTAAAACATTTAAAACAATTGGCATTGAAGTGATTTCAAATGAAATAATAAAACTAAAATAAAACGTAAGATTTCCTCAATTTTAAGAGATTTTTTTTGAGATTAGACTATTTTTATTTTCATTTAATTAGATTTTCCTTTTAGAAGTATTTATCAGGAGTTCGTATATTGGTTTAAAAATTCTGATGAAAATTATTTATTTAGTTACTAAAATCATTTATTATTATTTATTTAGTTATTAAAATCATTTATTATTATTTATTTAGTTATTAAAATCATTTATTATTATTTATTTAGTTATTAAAATCATTTATTATTTATTTAGTTTTATAAATCATTAAAATGGCCGGGTACGTGACGCTGTTTTATATCGATCATGACGTATTTATTACCAGTGACTGTTATTGTGCAAACTCAAACATTTTTAAATATACCGCATCAGATTTTTTTTAGAAATTAGGCTTCCTTTCTCCTACGTCATCCGTTACGTTTTCTTTTACTGCATCCTACCAATCCTTTCTATCTACGTCACTTGGAGAATATCAGCGACTACATGAGTGAGATTGATATCAAAACTAGCTATTTTCAAACTTACAAATTAAATATGTCTCAGAAAAATGTAAATGTTTTTTTAAAAATAATTTTGTGCTATGCATAGTTGATTTACAGTAAGGAAAAAAATGCAGTAATTCCTTCGTAACTCCTTATTCTGCCGCTGCAAGAAAGAAAACCGTATCTGCAATTTTTACGTTTTTCAGATGTTAACATCAATACACACAGGGAAAATCTATCTTATTATAACCCAAATTACTTCGTATAATTCAGTCAAATCCACATATTCAACCAAACTTATAAATGTATGTAAAACTTAGGGTTCGCTGAAACGAGTTTTCTTTATTTTCTAAAAACTGTGTTTTGGCAGATACGGTATTTTTCTTATAGCGGTAATGGTGATAACTCAAAAACCGTTGACCGTACATTCGCGGTTCCCGACAAGCCAGAAACCCGACAGCCGAATTCCCGACAGGACATAATGCCGACAAGGAAGTTATTCCGACATGCACGAAATTACGACATGGTCGAAATCCTGACAAATCAATAAATTAATGTTGTCACGCTTAAGGGGGGATGGGCGCGCTGGACAGCGGGTCTCCAAACTCAAGTGCCTCAGTGTTAATCCAACGGGAAAAAAACTATTTTCTCTGCCACATTTCTCCGGCTGTATTGAATATTTTTACAAACGTTTTTCTTAAATAATAAATGTCGATAACTTACAGGTCTCTATCTTCCCACTTTTTGAAATTGCTTCGAATATTTTAAAATTATTTATTGAAAATTAAAAAAAATATTCGAACCCATTTAAAAAAGTGGGATTGTCGGGACCTGTAAGTCAGCTACATTTATCACATAAAAAATCCGCTTGTAAAAATATTCAATACGGCCGGAGAAATGTGGCAGAGAAAATATTTTTTCTCCATTGGATTAACACTGATGCACTTTGCTTTGGAGACCCGCGGTCCAGAGCGCCCATTCCCTCTTAATTAATATTTTTTGCATGAGTATTTTTGAAATTTTTTGCTGTTGCGCAAAAAAAATAGCCTTCGGGATTTCGGCTGTAGAGATTCTGGCTTGTCGGGATTGTGTCCCAGACCCGTACCTTCGTACACCCAGTCTGGAAGCCCGTTGAAGATGACCCCTTCTTGCCCGGAGGTCGTGAGAGCTACGGGCTTGGTCCCGTCCCCGTACGAGCTCAGGTAGTAGATATTGTTGCGGTACACGTAAGCCTAAAACAGAAAGCAGAGTAACAATATACAGTATATTATAGGTAAATGTAAAAAATATACAGTACATTATAGGTAAATGTAAAAAATATACAGTACATTATAGGTAAATGTAAAAAATATACAGTACATTATAGGTAAATGTAAAAAATATACAGTACATTATAGGTAAATGTTAAAAAATAAAAGTAATATACAGTGTATTAATAGGTAAATGTAAAAAAAATAATATACAGTATATTACAGAAAAATCATAAAAAATACAGTATACTATAAGTAAATGTAAAAAAATATACAGTATATATTATGGGTAAATATTCAAAAAATAATATACAGTATATTAAAGGTAAATGGCTAATTCCATGTAACTGTAGTGTAAGTCACGATTTAAGAGGAGATTAAACGCTTTTTAAAATTAAAAAATAAACCAAATAAAATACATTACATTATTTAGTTATAATAAGTGTAGATCAACTATTCCACATTTTTTTTTCATTTAATGTTAAAAGCTGTAGTGATAATCGCTTTTTTACAAACGTGACTTACAATACAGACAGGATAATTTTGCATGGAATTACCCAAATATATAAAAACAAGTAGGTTTGTAACAGAATCTGTCACTTAACCCGCTTCCACACAAAAGTTGTGTTAAACAGGTAAAAAGGCGCCAAACACTGCTTTAATTCTATATTAAACATTTACATGCTAAATTTGGCTAGTTTTATTTATTTTATTTCGAAAATTAAAAAATTATTACTTATCGTTTGCTAAAATTAATTTGTATTTCAAAGAATAAATATGTACTATTCCTCGCTTTTAAATAGAATGAAAATATTTCATATCAACATACAAAGAATTTCGTAGTGAAATATATTTGACGTCATTTCAAACTGATCGATGTCGCAAAATAAATTTATTTTAATTTATTGTCTAAAAGAATTAAGTTTCTCGGGGATTGTTGCGAATGGCAATGGTGATTTAATTCTAATAACAAACAGGGCCTTTAGCTATTTGTAATTCAAACTTTTAAACGCCAAAATTAACTATTTTCATTAATCTCCTTTCTCAGATTTAATAATTAGATTTAATTAAATTACAGTTTGAAAAATATATAATTAGTACAAATGATGCTTTAAAAATAAAAGCGAAACTTTGCATATTTTTTTATGCCAAGTTAGAATTCTCTTTGCATCTTTCTTCATACATATATAATGAACCATCAAAAGAACTCTATTGTGATATTACAACAATCCAAACTGAATCATATCACATAAATAAATATTCTTTCAAATGCTTGTATTTTTTTTAATAAAATTTCTCGTACGTTTAACGAAATGGCAACAGTGAAAATATTGAATAAAAATGGAATTTGCATGTTATTTCAATGTAGATGAAATTTTAAGTTATTTAAATTTTAAATAAACTTCTAATTTAATTTTTTTAATGAAATTTGGAATGTAGCCTAATATGATTTTTTGCTTCAAAATGACGTATCACACTTGTTTGTGGGACTTGTGGATGGCAACATTGAAAATATGAATAAAAATGGAATTTGCATGTTATTTCAATGCAGATAAAAAAATTTAGTTATTTAAATTTTAAATAAACTTCTAATTTAAATTTTTTAATGAAATTTGGAATGTAGCCTAATCTGATTTTTTGCTTCAAAATGACGTATTCCATTTGTCTGTGGGACTTTTGGTTCTTTCTGTGAAAGTGGGTGACAGACGGACGGACAGACAGACGGACTGAACGATTATAAAACCTTCCACTTTATACGTTATAAACGTAGTGTGGAAGCTAAAAAGAGCCTCGTCTCTAGGAGAATTTCACACTACACTTTTTCCTGCATCTTTTTACTGAAAGAAGAGTTGTGTACGGACATTTTCCATGTAGTTAACCCCTTTTTACATGTCAAAAAAATAAATTGGATATTTATTTTTCATAGAAAACATTATGTAAAATGAGCGACGATTCGTTGGGCTAGGTTGAGGGTTAAGGTTACGTTGAATTATCGTCGCACTTGAGCTATACGGGGGCGATGGTGACGCTTTAACGTGCATCATTTCCCATAAACAAAACACTTCATAAGATTTTATCTAACGTATGATCTTTTCATATGATGGTTACAGTGAGAACAGAACCCACGACCGTAACCACCGTGGAATGACACCGAAAGTCACCATGCTACACTAGAACAGACGCGAACCCAACATGGTCAAATAACTGTATTACGGTAGATTTTAAATTAAACCATCAGCGGGAGACTTGACACATTAGGGTCTCGCTGTATAATGAAGGATTCCAGTATACTTACTCTTAAGCTATACGGGGGCGATGGTGACGCTTTAACGTGCATCATTTCTCATAAACAAAACACTTCATAAGATTTTATCTAATGTATGATCTTTTCATATGATGGTTACAGTGAGAACAGAATCCACGAACGTAACCACCGTGGAATGACACCGAAAGTCACCATGCTACACTAGAACAGACGCGAACCCAACATGGTCAAATAACTGTATTACGGTAGATTTTAAATTAAACCATCAGCGGGAGACTTGACACATTAGGGTCTCGCTGTATAATGAAGGATTCCAGTATACTTACTCTTAAGCTATACGGGGGCGATGGTGACGCTTTAACGTGCATCATTTCTCATAAACAAAACACTTCATAAGATTTTATCTAATGTATGATCTTTTCATATGATGGTTACAGTGAGAACAGAACCCACGACCATAACCACCGTGGAATGACACCGAAAGTCACCATGCTACACTAGAACAGACGCGAACCCAACATGGTCAAATAACTGTATTACGGTAGATTTTAAATTAAACCATCAGCGGGAGACTTGACACATTAGGGTCTCGCTGTATAATGAAGGATTCCAGTATACTTACTCTTAAGCTATACGGGGGCGATGGTGACGCTTTAACGTGCATCATTTCTCATAAACAAAACACTTCATAAGATTTTATCTAATGTATGATCTTTTCATATGATGGTTACAGTGAGAACAGAACCCACGACCATAACCACCGTGGAATGACACCGAAAGTCACCATGCTACACTAGAACAGACGCGAACCCAACATGGTCAAATAACTGTATTACGGTAGATTTTAAATTAAACCATCAGCGGGAGACTTGACACATTAGGGTCTCGCTGTATAATGAAGGATTCCAGTATACTTACTCTTAAGCTATACGGGGGCGATGGTGACGCTTTAACGTGCATCATTTCCATAAACAAAACACTTCATAAGATTTTATCTAATGTATGATCTTTTCATATGATGGTTACAGTGAGAACAGAACCCACGACCTAACCACCGTGGAATGACACCGAAAGTCACCATGCTACACTAGAACAGACGCGAACCCAACATGGTCAAATAACTGTATTACGGTAGATTTTAAATTAAACCATCAGCGGGAGACTTGACACATTAGGGTCTCGCTGTATAATGAAGGATTCCAGTATACTTACTCTTAAGCTATACGGGGGCGATGGTGACGCTTTAACGTGCATCATTTCCATAAAAAAACACTTCATTAGATTTTATCTAATGTATGATCTTTTCATATGATGGTTACAGTGAGAACAGAACCCACGACCGTAACCACCGTGGAATGACACCGAAAGTCACCATGCTACACTAGAACAGACGCAAACCCAACATGGTCAAATAACTGTATTACGGTAGATTTTAAATTAAACCATCAGCGGGAGACTTGACACATTAGGGTCTCGCTGTATAATGAAGGATTCCAGTATACTTACTCTTAAGCTATACGGGGGCGATGGTGACGCTTTAACGTGCATCATTTCCCATAAACAAAACACTTCATAAGATTTTATCTAACGTATGATCTTTTCATATGATGGTTACAGTGAGAACAGAACCCACGACCGTAACCACCGTGGAATGACACCGAAAGTCACCATGCTACACTAGAACAGACGCGAACCCAACATGGTCAAATAACTGTATTACGGTAGATTTTAAATTAAACCATCAGTGGGAGACTTGACACATTAGGGTCTCGCTGTATAATGAAGGATTCCAGTATACTATTATGCGACTAACCAATGAATAGTATAATTTATTATATGGGAGGGGTTTAATATTATTAGGTTAGGTTTAATTTCATACCGATTAGGGTAAGGGGGTTGTGTTGGATTATCGTCACACTAGAGCTATACAATGGCCATTTTATTCTTCTATTAGGACTATGATTATACACTGAAGAGCCAAAATAACTGGTATAGGAATACATCTGCGAATAAAGGTGTATAAACCAATCGAAGTTCGTCGCTCTGTTCAGCAGCGTCTATGTGCTGCTATCATGACAGGTTATTAAAATTGAAGGGATTTTGAAAGTATCGGGGGTTGAGAAATGGAATTCCATATCTATGCATCTCCGAGGTGGAAATGAATTTTGGATTTTCACTTACGACAATTTCACTAGTGTACCATGAATATCGATAATCCAGTAAAACATTAAAACTACGACACAGCTGCGGCCTAAAAAAGATCATGCAAAAACGGATCATCGACGACGGACGAAAATCATTTAACATGATATATTGCGGATACGTGATATATACGGCTCCAGAAGCCCATATCGGTGAATATTCATTAAATGGTTAACAAGTCGACACTTGTACGACATAGAATCGACATAGATGTTTATCACATTTAATGATCAGTTGTCAATGGACCCGGCTTTGCACGATGTTTTTAAGGTCAAAGCTATATCGTAGATTTGATGTTTTACTGGATATTTCGATATTCATGGTACACTCGTGAAACTGTAGCAAGTGAAAATCCAAAATTCATCTCCACCTCGGAGATGCATGGATATGGAATTCCATTTCTCAACCCCTGATACTTTCAAAATACCTTCAATTTGTTGGAAAAATAAAGTTATAAAAGTCTATTTGGTTAAGTTAAATCATCTTAAATAAATTATAAAGAAGGACTCCAGAACAACACATCTTCACACAGTCAGGTAGTTTTTATTCGAAGTGAGCAACGTAGAAAACAATAAGTGGTAAAGTCCAGTAAGATTAATGTGCTGCCACCCAATAATATTAAAGCAACACAGTGAATATACTTAAACCACGTATGTTACACATTAACACAATTTTCATAACATGTCATGATAGCAGCACATAGACGCTGCTAAACATAGCGACTAACCGAATTGGTTTATACACCTTTATTCGCAGATGTATGCCGATACCAGTTATTTTGGCTCTTCAGTGTACATAGATTAGAAATTAAAATTATTTCAAATATTTGTCATACGAAATATGTGAATTTAGCTCACCAGTTGGCTGTTTGTGGAACCCCACGCCACATACTGGAACTCTGCATTGGGCATATCAGGTAAAAAAGGCTGCACTTGTCTGGAAAAGCAGAAAGATACATGTTGAGACATGTTTCGAAGTGAAGATACCTTAACAAATTAATGACTTTCTGATTACCATTCACATCTTCATTTCTGAATGTAAAAATGTTAACTTTCTTCGAGATTTACTATTAAAAACATAAGAAAATACATGTGAAGGGTCTAGCCGTACAACTTCCACTATCCCAAGTATAAATAGGATACAGGATACTTAAAATAGATCAGTTTTAAAAACTAACCATTAGTTTACGTAAAAAAATATCTGAATTTCTTTAAAGGATTAACATGTATAAAAAAAGATAAGACAAAAGATAAGACATGAAAAATATTCCTTTGAAACAAAATAAATATCAAGTAAAAAAAATATAGTTAATGTTTCTTCAAAGAGATGTTTAAAAAAATTCATTTGAAGCAGCTTTTATGTAGAATTATAAAAAACGTCAACTAAGATAAGCTTAAGAGACTAAAAAGATTTAAATTCCTACTAGTCAAAGCTTGATTAATTTAAATCATCAAATTAGCATATATTTTTTTACAAAAGGTTTTCATTTAAATATAAAGAAGACTGGATAAAAAAAACTCACTGCGTTTCCACTATGAAAACATTGTACTTGGCTGTGTAAGAATGCTTGAACACCTAAAACATAAAATACAATTTATAGTTTTTTTAATCTAATTAAATCTTTTTTTTTACTAAAATTATTTTTTTTATGATATAATATGTTACATAAAAAATTCATTATTCAAGCGCTTCTTGTTAAAAGATAAAGTGAAATTAAGTTGTAAATTTATATATTACATTAGGCAATAAGTTATTATTTTGAAAATTTGCTGGAGTTTAATTTTTATAAGTCGCTTCTTTTTGTATTGTAACACAATTTGTTTTTCATTTCGTTATATTGCAGACTTGTATTTTTTTTTATAGCATTTACTTACGCAAAATTGTTTTTGAAAAATAAACTATGAATGAAAAAAAATTCCCACATAATAAGGTTTTCCCATTAACACACACTGTCTTTGATACGAAACATTTAAGTGGTTGACTTTTTATGTTTACCTTATTTCTAAAAGTTAATATTGTATAGGCTACTGAGCTTTCCCTGGAATTGATGTTTTATTATTATGTATAGGATATCGCACTGGGTAAAAGTGGTATAAATTTAGAGGTTATGAATTAACGATGATATCATAAAAAACATGAAAAATAGATGCATTCTAAGATATGTTGCACAATATTTTATTGGTATTTACATACTCCTTAAAAATCTCTTGAAATTTGAATTTAATTTCAAAATAAATTTGTGACAAATGTACATGTTCGAAATTTACTTTTTAATAAGTTAGCCAAACATATTTGAGTAAATACAAAATAATTACTTGCCTGTTCGTGTTCTAGAGACATAAGAACAAATTTTCTATCAGGGGATATGCTATAGGATTGTATATTGAGCGGTTTCTGAAAGAGAAAAAAAATCATTTTATACCTACATTAAATCCACATTATGCCCCATTTTATATTGATACTGCGATGCAAAAGTTTAGACAATAACGTAATTTAGCTGAAAAATTTAGAATTGCGACAGTAGAATTACAAAACACCCCTAAACATATTAAATAAATATTTTGAAATGCTATAACTGAAACATAATTGTTTGATTTGATATAACAAAATTTATTTTCATAAAATAAAAATTTGTATGATGCAAAAGTTTAGACACAAATACGAGATTATGTTAATTTAAAGTAGATAATGGCCTAACTTATTTTTTAAAAAGTTTTTAAAACATTAAATTTATATTTTAAATACGAAACTTGTTTTTATTCCTGCTATTTATTAAACTTCATCAGATTTATTGAGATTAATTATTTAGTATGCAAAGCATCACCAAAGCCAAACAACGTCAATGTTGTTGGAAAACTTAGGTTTCGGTTATATTTTGTCTTGTGCGGAGAAATTGAGGGGGAATGGGCGCGCTGGACCTCGGGTCTCCAAACTCAAGTGTCTCAGTGTTAATCCAATGGCGAAAAAACTATTTTCTCTGCCACATTTCTCCGGCTGTATTGAATATTTTTACAAACGTTTTTTTTTTAAATAATAAATGTAGATAACTTACAGGTCTCTATCTTCCCACTTTTTGAAATTGCTTCGAATATTTTGTGTAAAATTATTTATTGAAAATTAAAAAAAAATATTCAAACCCATTTCAAAAAGTGGGGAGGTCGGGACCTGTAAGTCAGCTACATTTATCACATAAAAAATCCGCTTGTAAAAAATTTCAACACAGCCGGAAAATGTGGCAGAGAAAATATTTTTTTCTTCTTAGGATTAACACTGATTCACTTTGCTTTGGAGACCCCCGGTCCAGCGCGCCCATTCCCCCTCAAACGAAATGGGGGGGGGCAGCAATTTAACGTGATTCATGAACAGAGAAAAGCTCTGAAATAAACACTGAAACGAATATACACAATATTCGTTTTAGTAAGGCAAGAAAATATTGTATTGTTCAAAACAAATATAATTCCAGAAGGACTATGAATGAAAACAATACCGCTGGAACTGTTGCCACTCACGACGTGAAACGTGACCAATAAAAAGAACTATTGTTTTGCTAACTAAAAAAAGGATATTGGCTGAAAATCATTTTTCTTCTTTACCTTATTAATAAACAAGACGGACAAATGTAAAAAAATATAAATAAAGTAGACTTATGTAAAAAAGTTTTAAAACAGCACCTAGATGAATTGCTAAATTGGCGAGAAACACTTTGTTTGAGACTTAACACTGCGTTTGGAACAAGCCCCCACAAAACTAAAGAAAAGCAATTCATAAAAGCTATTTTTAGTTATATTCAAATGCGCAGTTTATTCACATCCAAATAATCTGGTTTGATCCACAGGTATCCAACACCTTTAGGCCGCGTCAGAGAATCGAATTCCGAATAAGAATCGAGTTACTGATAAATCAATCGATTTTCCAATATAGCTTGTCTCATCACCAACTGGGACGTATCGAGTTGTGTTGGGATCGGAGAGACTTGAATAAGATTGTGATGGTGTGTGGTCAGAAATCTATGGGAAAATCAGTTGCTAAGTGAAGCAGGTGATCGCTTCCGTAATGTACCCAAATAAATGCTTGGTGCTGCGTTGCATCTAGTTCGGTTAGTTTTGAGGTATCGTCGCACTAGAGCTACACGAAGGCTATTGGCGGCGGGCGTCGTAATTTAGAACCCCAGTGAAGTGACGAACCGTCATCTGAGTAGGCACCCAATACAACCGTTAAGGGTGACATCGTACGCATCGTTGGGAATTAGGGAGTATATTTAAGGTGCACTCCTTCTACACGGGGTATTATTTATCGAACAATTTTGGGTTGTACAGGCTGTTTATAGGTCGGCAGTGCAGTTATTTTGGCGATGAACGGACCCGAGCCTGGGACCTTTCGTATGCTAGGCGAAAGCCTAACCGACTGGGCTCCCCAGCCCTTTAACTGTGTGTACTGTGTTTTGTCGTCAGAAAATTCCGTACGTCGCAAAATATTGCGTTTGGCGAGATTTCTGCCTGTGAAATTGAACAGTACTAAGCTGTGATGTAGAGTCCGGTTCTTATTTGGTGGTTTCTATTACGTAACGATAGCGAATGAATCTCTTAAACATTTCAGTTAAGGAGGAATGGGCGCGCTGGACCGGGAGTCTCCAAAGCAAAGTGCATCAGTGCTAATCCTATGGAGAAAAAATTATTTTCTCTGCCACATTTCTCCGGCTGTATTGAATATTTTTACAAGCGGATTTTTTTTTATGTGATAAATGTAGTTGACTTACTGGTCCCGACCTTCCCACTTTTTGAAATGGGTTTGAATACTTTTTTTAAAATTTTTAATAAATAATTTTACACAAAATATTCGAAGCAATTTCAAAAAGTGGGAAGATAGAGACCTGTAAGCTATCTACATTTATTATTAAAAAACAGTTTGTAAAAATATTCAATACAGCCGGAGAAATGTAGCAGAGAAAATAGTCTTTTCACCATTGGATTAACACTGATGCACTTTGCTTTGGAGACCCCCGGTCCAGCGCGCCCATTCCCCCCACCTCGAACAAAATGTGGGAAACTTTAACTTTGCAGTTAGATCCCTCAATTAATAAATATTTAAATACTTTGGAATCTAATAAAAAAAAATGTAAAACATTTTATTATTGCTGCCTAAAACTACTCAAAACCCATTTTTTAAAAAAAAATTTAACGATCGAGGAGTTTGAGCTAGAGTCACTTACCCGTTATCCTTTAAAATACGTATACAATCGCGACAGCTAATAGTTTCGATGGGTTAACAAATGGTTTGTTTCGTCCTCCCTAGGCAATTTAGTACAAATTAAGTGCCATCTAAGCTAATATCATTCGAAAAAAAAATAATATAATTGCTGAACGTCGGTTTCCATATCAACCAAGGTTGTCCCGATTCTGTTTACGTTAGTAGAACCGACATCTTGTTCAGGCATATACAGTCCCTGGACAAATTATTAGACGCACTGTATTTTTTTAAAAGTAATTTTATGTTTCTTAAGAGTTTTTGTGCAATTAAGGTATATTTAAACTATAATATTATTGATTTTTATTTAAAAGAATTGTTGTAGACTACATATTTGTATTTATTTTTAACATATCGCAACACTGTGTTGACAAAGTGATACATGAACGTAAACAAGTACAAATCTGTATAAGTCCTGTAATCATCATCCTCAAATGCAGGAGACAGTTCAGTCTTGCATTGATAGCATGCTGCGCAGAATTCAAGCTTTGATAGCGGCTAAAGGTGGTTACACTAAATATTGACTTTTACTAACATTAATTTCACTGTTCTTTAACAAGTACAAACTTAAGATTTAATAAACTTATGCATTTCTAAATGAATGCTGTTTTATTTATGTCAAATAAATCGGAAATTGATTTAATATAAAAAAAAAATCAATTTAAAATAATAAAACGGTACAATATCACCCGGTAATTAATATTTTACATGAAATCTTGCAGTGCGTCTAATAATTTGTCCAGGGACTGTAAGATCGATTTGGAGACGGCTTCACTGCATTTCACGCCAAGTATCTCTATATTATTCTATCCCACATGGTTTGGATGATAATAATAATAGATGGGGTCCCAACATGGTCCGATAACTGCATTCGGAGGAATTAGATTTCACGTGCAGCGGGTACCAGGGGGATTTGGGCACATCGGGGTATCTGGTTATGTCTAGGGATTCCAGAATAGTATGATAACGGATGTTATGCAACAAATCTATCAATAATTTATTATGTGGCAGTGACTCAATATTAAAATACTTTGTTGCTGGTTAGGTTGGATTCAAAGAGTTCTATAGTAGGGTAGAGACTGAACCTGGCAACAGCACCATGGACCAACTCGCAGAAAATATAGGGTGGCATGTGGGGCCCGATGGCCGAGTGGTTTGGATCGCAGGACATAACGTTAGCAGTCCGCGCGCTGTAACATGTTCGGGATCGATTCCCGCCTTTGCCCTCGGTGTACTTCCTTTCTCAGTATCAAAACTTCAAATCAACTGCTGCATTTGGTAAAATTTATAAGCCAGTTAAAATAGTCAAAACCCCCCTAAATAGCTTCGATTCCAATTGGCCTCTAAACCGAAACTAGCTTTTTTGCCACTCTATTCGGGCTCCGTAGTGAGCCATGGCTGCCGATGGCAGCTCAGTACGAGTCGTTCCTCTACCCTACTATAGAACTCTTTGTTTGGATTATCGTCGCAGTCGAGTTAAAAGAGGGCTACTGGTGACGGGCACCGCAATTTAGAACCACAGTCAAGTGACGATCCAGCATCAGAGAAGGTACCCAACGTAACATTTACGAGCGACATCGTATGCAGCGTTGGACTTTATGGCTTCACAGACCGTTTATATGTCAGCAGTTATTTTGGCAATGCCCGGGACTGAACCTGGGACCTTTTGCATGCAAGGTAAGCGCCTTACCAACCCTGCTCGCCAGCCCCCTTAGTTTGGTTGAATAAACGTTGCCCTAGAGTTAAGGGGGAATGGGCGAGTTGGACCTCGGGTCTCCAAACTCAAGCGCCTCAGTGTTAATCCAATGGTGAAAAAACTATTTTCTCTGACACATTTCTCCGGCTGTATAGAATATTTTTCCAAACGGTTTTTTTTAAAATAATAAATGTAGATAACTTACAGGTCTATCTTCCTACTTTTTGAAAATGCTTCGAATATTTTGTGTAAAATTATTTATTGAAAATTAAAAAAAATATTCGAACTCATTTCAAAAAGTGGGAAGCTTGGGACCTGTAAGTCAGCTATATTTATCACATAAAAAATTCGCTTGTAAAAATATTCAATACAGCCGGAGAAATGGGGCAGAGAAAATATTTTTTTCGTCATAGGATTAACACTGATGAACTTTACTTTGGAGACCCCCGGTCCAGCGCGCCCATTCCCCCTTGACCTCCCAATTGGCCTGGAAATGGGAAAATATGTATGGTTGATTTCACAGTACAAATTTTAAATTTATTTATTTAAAAAAATTAAATAATTGGTTCAGTTTTGAAGAGAATCTTTAAAACATTTCCAAATGAGAAAAGTACATTGCGAAGAAAAGTTTATTACGTATAAATTTTTAGTTTTAGTTTGAATTATCGTCGCACTAGAGCTACACGAGGGCTATTGGCGACGGGCGTCGTATTTTAGAACCACAGTCAGGTGACGAGCCGACACCCGAGTAGGCACCCAACGCAACCGTTAAGGGCGACATCGTACGCAGCGTTGGGACTTTGGAACATATTTAACGTGCACTCCCTCTACACGGGGTATTATTCGTCGGACAGTTTTGGCTGCACGCGCGGTTTATAGGTCGGGAGTTATTTTGGCGATGCCCGGACCCGAACCTGGGACCTTTCGCATGCTAGGCGAAAGCCTAACCGACTGGGCTCCCCAGTCCCCCCAATGTAGTTATATCAGACAATTAGATCATTTTATCGTAATCGATCGAGGACATACAGGTTTGACTAACTTAATTCTAATATAACATTTTAAACGTTTTTAAATATGTGTGTAACATCGTTTGCGACAACCCCTTAAATATTAAAATCAAAATATAAACATATCGAACATTTTATTCTTAAAAAGCGACAGTAACTTTAAACAACTGTTTTAAAAATAAAACTCGACACTTCGCCAATATGCACAACTTTTTTTTTTTATCGTTGCCGCCTTATTCATATGTTGTAATACTTCTGTAAAAATTTATGGTTCGAAGTTGAATGTAGAAGTACATTTTTTTAGTCGATAAAATATCCAAAAGAAATAACACCAGCGTTGCATTTTATTTCCGTAAGTATGAACACTCCGAAATACTATGCAAAAAAGAGCTGTGTTTGGGCTTTATTAAATGTGCAAAGTTGACAAATCATTGCGCCATTTGGTTAAGCAAGAGACGGAAAAGTCGGGCGAATTTTAAAGCTTTTTGCTCGTAACTGAGTTGATTTTGCATATTTTGGTTAGATGGGAATGTTTCAGATGATGTAACGCTCTTGTTTTTAGCTTCCACACTACGTTTATAACGTAAAAAGGGGAAGGTATTATAAACGTTCAGTCCATCTGTCCATCACTTTCATAGGCCGACCTACAAATGCTACGGACAAGTGTGATACGTCAAAAAATTCAGCGCATCGAAATTAGAATACATTGAAAATTTCAGAAAAGAATTCGAAGTACTTCAATTATTTAAAAACTGCAAAATTTAATGCTCATTAAAAAAGTATAGGAAGCCCTTTTTATTAGAATTTAATCACCATTGCCATTCGCAACAATCGCTCGAGAAACTTTAATTCCTTTAGACAATAAATTAAAATACATTTATTTTTGCGACATCGATCAGTTGGAAATGACGTCAAATATATTTCACTACAAGATTCTTGTACGTTGATATGAAATGTTTTCATTCTATTTAAAAGCGTGGAATATTACATATTTATTCTTTGAAATATAAATTAATTTTTGCAAACGATAAGTAATAATTATTGAATTTTCGAAATAAAATAAATGAAACTACCCAAATTTAGCATGCAAATGTTTAAGATAGAATTAATGCTGTGTTTGGCGCCTTTTTACCTGTTAAACACAACTGTTGTGTGGAAGCGGGTTAAGTGACAGATTCTGTTACAAACCTAGTTGTTATTTTTCGCGTACTGCGATTTTATTGGTTGCTTGGGTGTCACTCTCAAAAAGATCGATATAGATGAAAATAAACTTTTCTTTCCATGCAAAGCTTTCTTTGACAAATGTTTTGAACGACCAACAGCACACCAAAAAGTTCGCATTTTAAAAATTTAATAAGTAAAATATACTTAGAAAAATTTTCGAATACCAAAACAAAAGTAATTTCCGACAACAAATGAAAACAAACCATTGGAGAGGTTGCCATCCACGACGTGAAATAATCCCATTAACGTGTCAGTAGAGCTACACGAGGGGTATTGGCGTCGCGAGTCATAATAGGGTATTTGACTAAAATTATTTTATTGGCTTAAAATATTCTTATGCAATGCATTCAATTGCATAAGAATATTAATTGCATAAGAATATAAGAATATGCATCAAATTTTGCAGTTTTTTTTTTAAAATTGAAGTACTTCGAATTCGAATTCTTTTCTGAAATTTTCAATGTATTCTAATTTCGATGCGCTGAAGTTTTTGAGGTATCTCGTCTTTGAACACTTGTCCGTAGCATTTGTAGTATGGTTTATGAAAGTGGGTGACGGACAGACAAACGGACTGAACAATTATAATACCTCCTACTTTTTACGTTATAAACGTAGTGTGGAAGCTAAAATAAAACAGGTTACATTATTTAGTTGTAGTAAGTATCCACTATTTCGCTTTTTTTTCATTGAAATGCTAAAAGTTGTAGCGATAACTACTTTTAAATACACGTGATTTACACTAAAAGAGTAGTTATGCACGGAATAGGGTATTTGACTAAAACATTTTATTGGCTTAAAATATTCTTACGCCAAAAATATTAGACCCGTATTTTTTCTTTTTTTCAAATACCCCATAAAAAGGGAAAAAAATGAATTTTTAAATTAGGACGAAAATTACGCCCGAAAACGCTTTGTGGCTGTCACGTGGTATCTATGACGTCACTAGTAACTATAAACAAACTTTGAAACACCATTTTGGAATCTACTTTAGCAAATCTGAACTATCCGCTTCTGTAAAACCTCCTTCCATTATCTAAATAATTCTTATTTTAATAGTAAATTAGATTAAATCTAGTTTAATCGCAAGCAAAAAAACATCACACCGGTTTGTTTATAGATACTAGTGACGTCAGCCAAATCGACGTGTTTGGGATCACGTGACGTACCGATGAAAAATAAGCCATTTGAAAATGATTTTTATGAATTATTTAAAGATTTATCTTGCAAAAAAAATATAAACGTTTCTTGTTTTTGGTTCAAACTATAATTAATTTAATATTGGAAGGTATTTTAGCGATACAGTCAAGTACCCTATTTAGATTTACAGTCAAGCGACAACCCGACACTGAGTTTGAGTCAGTACCCAATTCAACCTTAGGAAAAGTCGGCTCGGAGCGACATAGTACGCAGAGCCGGGATTTTAGAGCATATTATACGCGCACTCACTTTTTAGAATTTTTTTGTCAGAATTTTTTGGCTACACAGACTTGGCTTTAAAGGTTGGCAGTTATTTTGGCCATATCCAAGCCTGAACCTAGGACCTTCCGCATGTAAGGCAAACGCCTTACAGACTGGGCACCCTTTTGGCTACGAGCTTTATAATATCGAGCCACGATTAAGTGACAGAACCATCTGCTACTATGAAAATTGAAGTATGCTTCGTAATGATTATTACCTTCTATTAAGTGAAAGGGCAATTTTCTTTTTACAAAAATTAAATTTGTTATACATAAGTTTTGAAATTAAGTTTTTATTTTTTGGATAATCCTCACCATTTTAGCTTCCACACTATGTTTATAACGTAAAAATTGGAAGGTATTATAATCGTTCAGTCCGTCTGTCTGTCCGTCCGTCACCCACTTTCATAGCCTAAACTACAATTGCTACGGACACGTGTGATACGTCAAAAAATTCAGCGCAACGAAATTAGAGTACATTGAAAATTTCAGAGAAGAATTCGAATTTGAAGTACTTCAATTATTTAAAAAACTGCAAAATTTAATGCTCATTTAAAAAGCATAAGAAGCCATTTTTATTAGAATTAAATCACCATTGCCATTCGCAACAATCGCTCGAGAAACTTTAATTCTTTTAGACAATAAAATAAAATAAATTTATTTTTGCAACATCGATCAGTTTGAAATGACGTCAAATATATTTCACTACGAGATTCTTTGTACGTTGATATGAAATATTTTAATTCTATTTAAAAGCGAGGAATATTACATATTTATTCTTTGAAATATAAATTAATTTTTGCAAACGATTAGTAATAGTTATTGAATGTTCAAAATAAAATAAATGAAACTAGCCAAATTTAGCATGTAAATGTTTAATATAGAATCACTGCTGTGTTTGGCGCTTTTTTACCTGTTAAATACAACTGTTGTGTGGAAGCGGGTTAAGTGACAAATTCTGTTACAAACCTACTTGTTTATAAATGTCGAGGCACATTTTTTCTAAAGAATTCCGACAAATATAAATTGTTTTAAAAACTAAAATATATTTCAAAATTAAATTCATACTCAGCAGACATGGTCTTAGGAAATACCCCGTAGAAATAGTTTCGGTAAAAAATTTAAAAAAAAAATCTTTTCAAGAAGACATGATCAAAATCCAATTTGTAGCCTTAGAAACGCTCAATAGGACAAGTTTTGAAAGTAGTGGTTACCTTTTTTTTTCTAGTTTTCTATCACAAAAAATATCTTGTCACATTCAAAGTTCTTTTTTAAGGATATTTATTACTAACAGTCAATTGGATTTCAGTAACAAATCTTCAAGTCGTATTTGGTGAAAATCCGAAAAATGCGATTCAAATAAAAAGCTTTGCAAGCTTTTATTCCTTCAGCTTCGAAATGCATCTAAATGGCATTAGTTGTACGAAAGCAATTGAAATTGAATTTCATCTGTAATTTGATTGCTATTAGGAGTGGTATGTTGTTGATGGATTTGAGATCTTAAAATTGGGTAGCTTTACGGATCAGGTTTTTGTGAGAAGCATTTAAAATTTATTTCGAAAATTTTTGTATGGTTTTATTTTTATTCAAGTTAGATTTCTAGGGGCTTAAAATTTCGTTTACTATGTTATATCACTTTACTCAACCAATATAAAAAATTAAGCATGTTTGATATATTTCTTTAAATACAATGTTTCAAAAAAAAAAAAATGTTTGAAAAAATATCAGATTTTATTTTATGACGTCGAACACATTTTTAGGTTACTTGATACACTTTTAGACAAACAATTGCATGATTTTAAGACAAATTTTGGAGATAATTTTCTACTTATAATTTATGTTAAAAAAATTAGTAGGATAGTTCGTAATACGATTTTTGTGAAATATTTTCTATCTAAGGTTTCATTTACAAACGATTGTTGTGATTAAAACGAAACATTAGGTTAAAATGAGTAATAACCGTTTATATCATTAATTAGAATAATAATACTAATTAAAATATTAATATTAGTAATAATAATAATAATAATTAGAAACTAATCCGTTATAACAATAATAATTGAAATAATATTGATGACAATAATTTGAATAATATTTATAACAAATAATTATTCGAATGATATTTATAACAAATAATTATTCGAATGATATTTATAACAAATAATTATTTGAATAATATTTATAACAAATAATTATTTGAATAATATTTATAACAAATAATTATTTGAATAATATTTATAACAAATAATTATTTGAATAATATTTATAACAAATAATTATTTGAATAATATTTTTAACAATAATTATTTGAATAATATTTATAACTATAATAATTAAAAACAATATTCATACTAATTTTAGTTATATTTAGCAGTATCATTAAAACTATTATCATAACTATAACACTAAACTATTAAATATAACCGTACTAATTATAATAATAGCGTCGGTTATTATGAACAATGAATGATTACGCGCATATCAACTGATTTTTCAAATTAAGCTTATCAAAAAACCACCAATAATGCAATACAAAACGTCTCTGTCCAAGTTGTTTCTTTATTATAAGACAATATTTGTGGAAAAAACAACCTTTAGGAGCAAGGCGATATCATGATTTGGATTGTCAGTCCCATAGAGCTAATGCATTAGTTTTAGAATCACAACTTTTGCAAAAGAATTGCTTTGCCATGTTATCGCATTTTCACCAGGTATGGGCATCATCATAACATCAATTTAAAACACAATAGAAAAGAAACTAACATCCGGTTATTTAATTATTAATTGAAAAAGTTTTAAAATAGTGTCGCCATCTGCTGTAATTTTTGGCATTTTAAAACTTCAAAAATATATAATTAAATAACTAAATAACTAGATAACATGATCGTTTCAAATTTGTTTCATTTCGATGTTATGTTGATTCCCATACCTGGGGAAAAGGGCTAACATGGCAAAGCAATACTTCGGCGGAAGTTGTGATTTCAAAACTAATGCATTAGCTCTATGGGACTGACAGTCCCTCTTAAACTCAGATAAAATAAATAAGATATGAGTAAAGGAGTTAACATTTAAAAGCTTCAGATAACTCCATCCAACTGAAGTTTTTTGTAGAGGTGAGACACAAATTAAAAAATCCTTTTAAATTTGAAAACAGGTTACATTATTTAGTTGTAGTAAGTGTATATATCCACTATTTCGCTTTTTTCCATCGAAATGCTAAAAATTGTAGCGATAACTACTTTTAAACACGTGATTTACACTACAGAAGGAGTAGTTGTGCACGGAATTAGCCTTTGATATTTCCGAGTCATACAGTTAATAAGCAGAAGATTATTGTACTTGGCTATGGTTAGTTTTGATCAATGAAGAATAAGATTTTAAGTTTTTAACAGTTTTTGAAACATCAAGAAGTTACAAATAAATAAAAAATATTGAAAACGGTACTCACCAGGGTGAAGTTCTGCACTACGATTGTTTTCTCAGACGATTGTGCATTGTAGATCACAATAGCACCGTCCGCATCGCGAAAGGTCACTTCAGTATCTGAAAAAACAACACATGGTTAGTTCATCGTTTCCGGATGCCTATTTCTAGCATTCAAGGAGGAGTTTAAATACAGCCAATTACGCCTTGTAATTTAGAACTCAGTTTAAGTGACGATATTGACGTCTGATCTAGGTTGGTTGGTAGACATATATATTCAGGTTTGTGTGCTTGGTCAGAGACCCGCTTATAAACCTTCGTCAAGTAAGACAGGCACAACACACACATAAGTGGATCCGTCTAATTTTTAGAGACAAAGGTCAACTAGAGGATCCCCAGAATTGGCTTGTCACCCCTAGAGGTATTGATTTGGTATGGGAACTTGGAAGACTTTGTGGCCACGACGGATTTAACGTGAAACAGTCACCATTAGCGTACACGGGGGTCTTCGGAAGGCATCTTGACTCGAACTCGCAACCTTAGGGATGCCAGTCCAAGACCTTACCGACCAGGCTATCCCGGCCCCTGACGTCTGATAAAGTTGGTAGGTTTTAAGTTTTCTGCCTGTATGTTTCTAGCCTTCCTTGATGATCTATAAAACAATCAAATCACGCTTCTTAATTTTGAATCCTGGTCAAGTGACGAGGTCGACACCTGAGCGAGCACCCAAAGCAATCGTGGGATTGTTTGGGACATTCAACTCTTAAAGAGCACGCATGTCGCAATGCACTCAGAAAAAATACAAAGATACAACACAAATGACCATACACGGTATTTCGGTTAAGGAGACTCAATTCATGAATATATTATAGAGCGAGAGCCCAGGGCCCAAATTATTAGACGCACTGCAAGATTTCATGTATCAATCAATGAGGAACAAAATACCTTTAGAAGGACATTTGTGTTCCTAAACTTAAGCTATTGAATAGAAAATACTATCTGCTATACTTAATACATATAACGACATCTTTTTTTAATGATATGGCATTCTTTGGTATGTTTTCATCATTACTAAAAAAATACAGTGCGTCTAATAATTTATCCAGGGACTGTACTATTAGTGTATGCACACCAGATAGAGTGGACCAACGGCCTTTTTACAGGTATCGGGTGCAAAAGGTAGGCAAGTTAACTGATGTCATTTTCTCAAGGCTGATTTTTACGTATGTTTTAGAAAACTTTGTTAAAAGTTAATAATTAAACTGTCAGGCATTTTCCTCCTGCCGAAATTTGTGCCAGACGCTTTAAAGGTCCCTGTAAAGTTCAGACTTTGTCCCGTGCATCTTGGCGCTACATATTTTCTAACTAAAAAAAAGTAATTATATCGAAATGATAATATTTCTTCGTTTTTATTGTTTATAGACTCAGCTTCATTTCTGTCACTATAAAATTAACAAACAATCACAATCCCCTTAAAAAAATTAAAAATCGAAGAAAGATTATCATTTTGATTTAACTAAATTTTTGTTTAGTTAGAAAATACGTAGCGCCATATCGCGCGACTACACTCTTAAAACAAAAGAGTGAAATCCACTCCTATAGGGGAAATGCATTTTCGGCTACGGAAAGGAGTGCAAATTAGCTCAGACTGAGTTAAAATCGTGCGTTTTAAGAGTGTAGGACGTAGATTGTTTTCTTTTATTTCTTTTACCTACTCCGCAAAAAGAGTGAAATCCACTTTATAGGGGAAGTGCATTTTCGGCACGGAAAGGAGTGGAAATTAACTCAGACTGAGTTAAAACCGCTCGTTTGTTTTAAGAGTGTAGATGTGTGGGGCAAAGTCTGAACTTTACAGCATGAACTTTTTGCATATATAACCTGTACATCTTCTACAAAGCATTTTTTACGCCGTTGTATTTATGTTTATTGGTGTTAACAATAATAAAGAACATTAAAATAAAATGCAAACTATATACATTTTTATGGTTGAGACTTTAATTTATAACATTATTTTCAGATTAATTCTAATGCGTTCCTTAATAATGACTTTTCTAATATCGAAACAATTTGCATAAGAATCAGTCCATTTCCCACTAGATTTGCCTAAATCAATGTCATTAATCGAAAATAAATAGCCCAGTCACTTTCCACACTAACTTTTTGATAAAAATTCTTTTTCGATTTGCGTCGAACAAGAAAATCTCCAATACGGAATTTGAAACTTTCAACAGAAATTTGCATACAAACTCAATTATTGACAGGGTTTCCAAACGGAATTTTAGAAATATATAGCCAAGCTGTTGATGAAAAATGGCTAAAAATAACCAACGTAACATAGGGTAAGTCACATCCATAGATATCATAGTTAAAGTATTAGATTGGCAGATCTCGTGACCTCCAATGCTAACGACGGGACGCGCATGGAGGCCAAATAAGGGGGCAAAATGGCCAGTGTTGCTGCCACTCTAAGGAGAAAAATACTACGAAAAAATACCATTTAATTCTAAAATTACAAAAAAAATACTAAAAAAGGATTTGAAGTCATTAAAAAGATCCCAAAATGCAGCTAGTATTTTTACGATATTTTTTTTTGTAATTTTAGAATTAAATGGTATTTTTTCGTAGTATTTTTCTCCTTAAAGTGGCAGTAACACTGGCCATTTTGCCCTCTTATTTCGGCCTCCATGCGCGTCTCGTCGTTAGCATTGGAGGTCACGTGATCTGCCCATCTAATACTTTAACTATGACATCTGTGGTCACATCATCTGCTAATCTAATAATAGAATTTATTCGAACGGGGCCGTTTAAATACAGGGTGTCCGTAAAAGAATGTCCGAGTTTCAAATTGTGACCTTACATCACGTCTTGTGATTTCTTCCTTTGGGGCTTCGTAAAAGATCAGGTCTACGTTCCACCCCTACCCCACGATTTACCAACCTTGAAAGGTAGAATTGCACAGGCTGTTGCTTCCATTACTCCGGACTTGCTGCAGACAGTATGGGAAGAATTGCATTTTCGTTTGGATGTGTGCCGTATCACTAAAGGCGCACACATTGAGCACTTATAGGAAAAACTAGGTTAGTTTTCCTTCAATGTCATGTGTGATTTGTTATATTTAGTATAAAATGAACTCCTGTAATATACCATTAAAACTCGGTCATTCTTTTACGGACACCATATTTCCTACAGTTTCAACGGTAATGGGGGAAGTTGGTTTTAAAAAAACCCAAGTAAATACTCATTTCAAGGCAAAACAAGGGGTGTGAAAAATAAAACGACTTCAATTACCACTTAATAATTCAGTACATATTTAAAAGGTATTTATATACCCTATATGGCAATTTAAATAATTTAAAACCTAATAACTTAACAAACTCTAGAGCTACTACCCTTTGTGGATGCTTTTTTTCAGACAGACAGACGGACCAATGTTTAAAATCAGCTCTTTTTTAGTATCAGCACCCTCCAAAACGTGTAGAAAACACAAAATCTCCACTTTGATCCCCTCGAAATACCTTTATTACCTTATATTTCACATTAGGTATATGAAAGAAAAAAAAAGCAACCAAAGAAAACTATTTCATATTGAATGATACATAACAAGTAAAGGCTCTTTCAAAATTAGCTGAAACCATAGATATCATAGTTAAAGTATTAGATTGGCAGATCACGTGACCTCCAATGCTAACGACGGGACGCGCATGGAGACCAAAATAAGGGGGCAAAATGGTCCGTGTTGCTGCCACTTTAAGGTGAAAAATACTACGAAAAAATACCATTTAATTCTAAAATTACAAAAAAATATTGTAAAAATACTAGTTGCATTTTGGAATCTTTTTAAGTGACTTTAAATTCTTTTTTAGTATTTTTGTTTGTTACTTTAGAATTAAATGGTATTTTTTCGTAGTATTTTTCTCCTTAAAGTGGCAGCAACACTGGCCATTTTGCTCCCTTATTTTGGTCTCCATGCGCGTCCCGTTGTTAGAATTGGAGGTCACGTGATCTGCCAATCTATTACTTTAACTATGATATCTATGGCTGAAACAGATTTGGCTAATGACGAAATTTTTATTAGACATCCGGATCCAAACTTGGCAAAAAAATTAGGCATGGCCACCCAACTATTCAAAGCATGGACATTTTCAGAAGAATCCAAACGAGTTTTTAACTCAGCCAAGCCCAAGTTTAATTTAAAAAGATTAATAAACCATTCCTATCACGTATTTAATGGAACCTTGAATTAGTTCCGCAAATTGCAAAAATATTTTACTGTTTTCATTAACGCGAATTCTTTTCATCGATATTGATGTTACTGTTCTATCTTTTATTATTGCATTTGAATGGTAATTGGAGTCGTTTGAAATTCGGAAATAAAGTCACTTGTGAAACCGTTTTGGGCTGATGGAACGATTAGGGTTAACAGTAATGCTTTTTAGATAAATTGAGGGAATTCCTGGGTAATTTCTCTCTAAAAGGTTTATCACACGTTCGTACGGTTATAGCCATAGATATCATAGTTAAAGTATTAGATTAGCATTGGAGGTCACGTGATCTGCCAACGACGGGACGCGCATGGAGGCCAAATAAGGGGGCAAAATGGCCAGTGTTGCTGCCACTTTAAGGAGACAAATACTACGAAAAAATACCATTTAATTTTAAAATTACAAAAAAATACTACAAAAAGGATTTAAAGTCACTAAAAAGATTCCAAAATGCAGCTAGTATTTTTACGATATTTTTTTTTGTAATTTTAGAATAAAATGGTATTTTTTCGTAGTATTGTTCTCCTTAAAGTGGCAGCAACACTGGCCATTTTGCCCCCTTATTTGGCCTCCATGCGCGTCCCGTCGCTAGCATTAGAGGTCACGTGATCTGCCAATCTAATACTTTAACTGTGATATCTATGGTTATAGCTTTTGCGCATATGAAAGGTTCAGTTGATACAACTGCTGCCATTGCGATCACGTCATAAGTACGGTGAACATTGCCAAAAGTTCTTCATGTGACACTATCTTGAAGGGTAGTTTGAAATAATTATTATGTGTTTGTGGGATAGAAACTGAAATCCTTACATATTCCCAAAAATCCATTTTTAAAAACTATAACTGCACAAAAGTTTTCTTAAATTTTAAACTAGGGGTGTGTAATACTAAACGACTTTCAATTACTACTCATTATATAAATGCACACATTAAAAAGGTAATTATATGTACATAATAAGATAATTTCAATAATTTTTTAAACCTAATAAGTTCTTTGACATTTACCATTTGCGCAGGCGCAATTTTCTCGAAAACGTTGTGACGTCCAATAGGTACTAAGAACTCGTGCACCAAATATGAAGTCCGTAGCTCTTTTAGTTGGAGCTGCACACGGCCTACTCAACTACTAAGGCCGAAGAAGCTTTCCCAAAAAAGCTCGGGGACGGAAATTTTGACGTCACAGTGACGTTGTTCCGAAGATGAAGACAACCTGTCTCGAAACCTGTTAGGAACCACTCGTTCACGGTTGACCACAATTTTAGGGTTCCGAATGCGTCCGAACTAGTTTCTCGATCTTCGGCACTGGGAACAGTGACGTCAAAATTTCCGTCTACGCTCATGTTTGGGAGAGCTTCTCTGGCCTTGTTATCGAAGTTGGCGGTGAGCTGCAGTGTGTCTTCAGACGGACAGACTTATTGATAAACGGACCAATGTACGAAAACCATTTTTTTAAAAAAAGAATCCCTAAAAAGTGTAGAAAGAATCTCTAAAAAGTGTAGAAAGAATCCCTAAAAAGTGTAGAAAGAATCTCTAAAAAGTGTAGAAAGAATCTCTAAAAAGTGTAGAAAGAATCTCTAAAAAGTGTAGAAAGAATCCCTAAAAAGTGTAGAAAGAATCTCTAAAAAGTGTAGAAAGAATCCCTAAAAAGTGTAGAAAGAATCTCTAAAAAGTGTAGAAAGAATCTCTAAAAAGTGTAGAAAGAATCTCTAAAAAGTGTAGAAAACACAAAATCTCCATTTCGGAATTTCGACTACATCGCAATGCTTTCATTACCTTATATTTAACGTTAGGTAATTGAAAGTAATTAAAAAAAAACGTTACTTACCGGATATCCATGAACCGTTAAATAGTCGGGGTTCATATTCTCCAGCTATCACTTCATCCAGTGAAAATCTTGGATTTTTAACGCGTGGCTCCTCGGGACCTGGAAGAGGAGAAAAAAATAATTAAAATGCAAACATTTAATGAATTATTATGCAGATATTATTCAATGCAATTCGCATATTATTTAATGCACAATATCAGAAATCTAGGATTCGTTCTATTTTCTTGCCTTAACCTATTTCTGTGCTATAGCCTCTGCAATTAGTTATTAAATACTATAGTGAATAAAGTTGCTTTTTATGTTGGTCAATAAAAGGGCTTTTATGTCCGGACTTCATTTTCTTTTTATTATGTTCTATTTTATTATTTATTACATATACAAACAATTAAACTAGGGGTGTGTAAAACTAAATGACTTTCACAATCACTACACAATAAATCAAAATTGTTTACGGTAATTATTATACCATATAATTGCAATAACTTAAAAATCTGAAAAGTTCTATGGCAAGTATCCTTAGCGCGGTTTTCTAAAAAAACCTTATTATGACGACCGACAAGTACTGGGAACTTATAACGACTTCAAATTCGGTACATCTAGTTTTATTTTTCAGCTTCAAAAATATATAATTAAATAACTAGATAAAATTTTCGTTTCAGATTTGTTTCATTTCGATGTTATGTTGAGTCCCATACCTGGGGAAAAAGGGTTAACATGACAAAGCAATACTTTTGCGAAAGTTGTGATTCCAAAACTAATGCATTAGCTCTATGGGACTGACAGTCCCTCTTAAGGATATGGATAAAAATAACAAATAACATTCTTTTTTTGGCCTAGCAATCAATACACTTCTACGATTTTTTTTTAAAATTTTGGCCAACTGATGGGGTATATTACTTTTTGTAAATTAATAGGTTTTAATTTTGAATTAATTTATCAATAACATGAAACCTTACAGGAGTTTTGCGTACACGAATTCGATAGTCTTAATTTTTGCATTTTTATTGCAATCATTAATAACATTTTGATTAATTATTTTTAAGTTCCTTACTAGAGCATATCTTATGAAACAAATCAATGAGTTTCAAAATATTTTAATAATTTTAATAATATTTAAAAATAATTTTATGTATTTTTTAAAATTTTGTAACAAACAGTCTTAAACAATATAGACATTATTAAAATTTTTTAGTTCTATTTGCAGATCAAAACTACGTGATTTTTTTTTACATTAAAAAAAATTCAAGTCCTCAAACGTAAATTCCAAAACATTCCTCAAAATTGGGAAATTCCCCAAAAGTCAATCACAAAAAAGTTTATTTCTAACTAAAGTCAACTGATAGGTAAATAGCTTTTATGAATAAAAAAAATAATTAAAAACCTTTTCACTAAACCGAGTAGAACCATACAACATGTCTAGCTACCAAAGAAAAAAATATATTTTATTAACTTTATCACTAACCCTAAGTGACAGGAAATAAGTGAAATAATCTCCAGCTTTGCGAATATCAGAATGTCAACCCAATAATGACGGATCACCCTTTTCAATCAAAAAGTATTGAAGAAGAGATGACGTAAAAATACCTCAGATTTTCCCGTAAAGGGCTAATATATCTCTCTCATTGCCAAAGAAAGCTGCTGAAATAATATAAATTAGAAGGAATGAAGTTATTGTGGCATATTAAATGACTTTTTTACGTAAGTTCAACGATGAAGATAAATGGACTGACCGTGTTTGAACTTTGTTTTGATTTTTCCAGGCGTATTTTTGACGAAAGGAGATGATCAGTGGACTATATATTAGCATAATTTCACTGCATTAAAAAAGTACACTGTTAAAAATTTTGTGCTTGGTTTCACCATGATATTGGTTCCTAGTAGCTGCAACGGCTGAATGGTGAAACGTTCCACCATATTTTTGGTATTCGGTTGAACCATTTCTCAGGTTTTTGTTTCCAAATCCAGAAAAATGGTTCAACCAAACACCGAAAAAAAGGTGAAACATTTCACCATTCAGCCGTTGCAGCTACTAGGAACCAATATCATGGTGAAACCAACCAATATCATGGTGAAACCTAGCACCAAATTTGTAACAGTGTATGATACTTCATTTTAGTTATAAATTCAAAGAAATTTTTAGTTTTAGTAATTTTTATTGTTAAGATTCATTCTAGGAAATTTGCTTAGCAATATTAATCAAAACCATGAAATTCGATTTAAAATACATCTCAACTTCAATAAATTTACCACACGTTTTCAAATAGTAAGTGCTTTGACCTTTAATTTTCAATTAAAGGGAGTCGGATGGTTCTGTCTCGATCATGTTAATTTACCTAATTTTAGGAACATTTTTCTCAGGAACTATATGAGATATTATTATAAACTTTCTTGTATTTTGTTCCTTACATATATCTATTTGATTAAACTGAGGATAGTTCAAAATATAAAAAACTACTTTCACAGGGATTTTTTAAAAAAAATATGTATTGAAAAACACAAAAAAAAATCAGATTTAAAGTTAAATTTTTTTTTTTGAGCAGAGGTATTTAAATTTCCTCTGTTTAAATCAAAGAGCTATTAATGGGGAAGAAATAACAAAACAAATTGTGTTGATATCTTTTATAGTTCCTGAGTAAAATGTTCCTAACTGTTGAAAAACTTATATTTCAGGAAACGCAAAAGAAATGTAAGCTTTAGGTAAGAAGCTGATATTAAGCGCATCTCAAAAATGCTTATTAAAAGAAAACCTCTAAACAAAAATCGATAATATTGGTCTTAATAATTTAAGACCAAGATTATCGATTTTTGTTTAGTGATTTTCTTTTTATAAGCATTTTTGAGATACGCTTAATCATGCTAATTAAGCTAAAGATAAGAAAAATAAAAAAAAGGAAAAACACAGAAAATCGACATTTTTGACCCAAACATCCATCCGACCCCCCTTAAAGAATCAATATAAAGTACCTTAGTTAAATAGCTAAAGTTTAACGATTAGTATTGCTGTTCTTGAAAAAATTTTGAAATCGCAAACTCGCTGATGTGATTAAATTTTTTTTTACATTAAGATATTTTTTATGTAAAAATTTCATAAGAGGTCAACAATAACATGATCGATAATTAATCAATAAATTGTGTACTCTTCTTTTAAATCGATTTGTCTCACTGATGTTTTAAATATTCTGTAGGTGTGTGTGTCAACGCGAGTCCAACAATGAATATTCTTTAAAAATAAATAGTTAATAAAGAAAAAAAAATATGTTCTTCAATTATTTTACTTTGTTGCTATAACGATTTTCTTGCCTTGTGATATAGTCTGGCTGCCACAACTTAGCATCCCAAATATTTTGATTGTGGAAGTTGACTAATTCTTTGAATTAAGATTTTAAGCCGAAGGAGGTAGTGTTGCGAGCTCAAGGCGTTTGGCGAGAAGAGGGGATCGTTGGTCGAGTTCGATTGTAAATAATGTATCACACTAGAACTACACATCAGTTATCGGCGATAGAGGATTGTTGTTGATTGCTCGTAGCGGTTAGCGACTATACGTGTATTTCTTTGTTATCTTAACTTGATCATTAATCGATACAAGAGTGAACCTGATACAAGTTCGATCTACCCTTCAATTAATAATCTGTTTCTAAACCTTAAAGAAATATGCGCCCATATAAGCAATGAATCGCCAAACATAGTAACTCTTGCCCCAAACCAAAAACTTCCGTACCTTTTTTCGAAGACTGTTCCACAATCAAAATATTTGGGATGCCATGTTGTGGCAGCCGGACTATAAATAACTTTAAACCTTCAACTTGCGATTTCAATAATAATACACACATTAGATCTATATCCCATATAATGTCAAACTTCTATTGACGGATCACCATGCTTGATCCAAAAGAATTATAGCGTAAGTGACATATGATATCTAGGATTCTCCATTTGCCATCCCGTTCTATAACTAGAGATAGTTTCTTTTTATTATAGAAATTCATAGTTGTTATAGAAATTCATAGTTCATTTCATCTACTAGCACCACATTTTAAGCAAACATGGTTTTAAAGGAGAAAAGATGTTGACAAAACGCTTTAGAATCTATAATAATAAAAATAAAGTTTTGTATGTATGTGTGTGTGTCTTATAGATTCATAAACTAGACATTTGTTTGACTCGTAACTTTGCATAAATGCGTAGTTCTTACTTAGATTATGATTTTTGAACTTTCAGGTTTCAAAATGTTCTATTTTTAGAGAAAATTCGAATTTTCTGAAAAAACTACACCCCTTTGGCTCAAATCCGATCTTTTTTTACTTTCCTGATGCCATCGGCTGAAAAAATTAAATAAAACTTCTAACGAAAACATTTAAAATTGACAACATTTAATTGACATGTTTCAATTGCGTAATTCCGCCAATCTCCATTCCCGGATTTTATTGTGGGTTTATTTGATGATTTTTTCATTGATTTTTCTGTTGACTGCATGTATGCATATTTAAGCAATAAATGTATAGTTAAGCTATTACTGAACTATGATGGTTAATAAAGGCCATTGCACTAGAGCTGCATATTAGTGTTTTATGTCTTTATTTTTTCGCCAAATACGTTGCGAAACTCGTCAAATTATTAACTAAAACTCGCCAAATGGGCAATTTCTTTTATAAATAATTAATAAGCTGGTCGGGTGTTCGAAGGTCATTGTGTTAGAGCTGTATAATGGGTGTGTTTGTAGCTATATCTATTTTCTCGCTAAATTATTTCCCAAAACGAGCCAAATGAGCAAAAAGGTTTTATGTATTTATGAGGGAATTGTGATGACATGTATGAGTGCATTTTATAGCGTGTTTTTCATTTTGGAATTTTAAGGCGATGAAATGGGATTTTATACTTTATAACGAGCGGGAACAATAACATAATTTTATGATCCTATAACAGGTTATATGGTACACATATTTGGAACGATTTGATATTTTTTTAATCCGTGCAAAGAACGGGTATAAATTTGCCAGTTATTAAATAAAAAAAAATTGTTAGAGTTACATTGAAAAGTGCTTATAAATTAGCAGTAGGGGAGACCAAGTTTTTGATGTTTTTTTCATTTTAATCACATATATTTTAATTCAAATTATTTTGAGGAAAACGGCTGTCAATTCTTTCCGTACACTTTTATCTATAGACTGGCATTACTACTTTTCCAAAAAGTAAATGGTTTTCGGCAGCAGGTGGTCGAATGCAAACATCTTGAGTTGGAAAACGTGCGCCGTATACGGAATACATTTTCTCAGACTGCCAAAAATGCACAAGGTAATTTTTTTCAACTATTCTTCAATTTTTAATTTTTTTTAGACCATGTGTAAAAATTTATTTTATGTACATTTTATTGTAAACTAAAATAACAAGAGAATATACCCAGAAAACTCGATCCGGTCTCCCCTATACATTAATCCGAATAATTTAAATTGTCCTAATTTTTTCTGACATAGATATTGCATTAAAATCTAAAACCAAATACTTTTACATAAAAATATATTTAATAGATTTCTAGCAAGAAACAAAGAAATTCTATTAACTTTATTGACTAGATGAAAAAGTAGTAGTTGATAGTCTATAAAAGAAACGCCGAGGCTAAGTACCTGCCCAAAACCCGTACAAACAACTATCACGAGGTTGCAGGCGTTGGCTATTGATCGCTAGATTGTTAGTTCTAAAATCGCCAAATGTAATCGCAATCAGTTGGTCCGTGCCATAGAAGTCTGTGCCAATAAAAAATATTAATTTTTGATAATAATAGTTTAGTTGTTGCATTATGAAGTGTATGCATTTTGAAGAAAATAAATATACAAAATACAATAAATATACAAAATTCATCAACAAATTTCGAATCACAAACAACCTGTTACATCGCCCATGCGTAATATTGGTTATTGGCGTATTTTTGCAATATCTACATTTGGAGCAATGTTTAAAGCAACCTTTTTTTCTGGTTTCAGCTGCGAGTTTTGGGCAGGTATTTAGTCACTCCGTAAAACAAATAAGCGAATGTGAAAAATAAAGTATTCCCTAAATAAATATAAGAATTTATATGTATTGTATTGAATTTCAAATAACTTTACACAAAACATTTTTTCGTTTAGATGAAGAAAAACTGTAATATGTTTTTAGAACCACCCTTTTGCCTTATCTTTTATTTTCGCTTTAAAAATTCTTAAGTGCTCTCACTTTAAAGCACACAGAAAATACCTCAACTATAACTACGAAAAAGGAAACATATCTCAAAGTTTCGTAGATATACATCGCAACTAAAGTACATGTTCCGCCATTGAGAATGTAACCAGAACAAAGAACTCAAGACAAAGAATATTCGAAAAGGCGGGAAAATGTGCTGTTGCCAGATTGTCCCGCGAGTCAAGGGAATCTGTGATTTGTGCGAAACGAAGCGTGAACTGAAGGGAAGAGATTTTTCAATTTGTTTCGGGTTTTTGGTTTAGATATATATAAAGAGGGACAAACGATTTTTAATTTTTTTGAAAGAAAGATTTTTTTTATGAACAATGGTTGGTGTTCTGTAATTTATTTGAAGGAAATGAAAATTTATTTGAAAGAATGTCTTTTACAGAAAAATTCTAGAATGGAATTTTGTAAAAAAAAACTTTTCACGTAGTTAAAACAAAAAATCTTATTAGTTTAGTATGATGAAGTCGCATTCAACAATGATTATTGAACAATTGTTCAAAAATAGTTAAAAGTAAATCATATCTTTGTTCATCAATACTAAAACACTGCTATAGAAAACTGATTATGCAAGTATGCAAATTAACAAGAAGAAAAGATACTACGCACTTAAACACGTCATATATTATTACCTATATAATAATATGCGATTTGTATATAGAAAGTGATGCATATTAAATCTGAGTTATAGTAACATATAATATTACTAATGATGCTTAATCGCAGACATGCCGTTTGTAAGTGTTGATGGTATAAGAAGCACTGTACTAACTTTTCTTTAAGGTTAGGTTTTGAATTATCGTCGCACTAGAGCTACACGAGGGCTATTGGCGACGGGCGTCGTATTTTAGAACCTCAGTCAAGTGACGAGTCGACACCGGAATTGGCACCCAACGCAACCGTTAAGGGCGACATCGTACGCAGCGTTAGGACTTTGAAGGATTTTTAACGTGCACTCCCTTACACGGGGTATTATTCGTCGGACATTTTGGGCTGCACGGGCCGTTTATAGGTCGGCAGTTATTTTGGCGATGCCCGGAAACTTTTCTTTAAGAAAAAAAATCAAACCATCAGCGTCAAGAATCGCTTTGGTACAGACCCAAATTTCTGTTTATAGAAACTAATATTGATTAAAAGAATGATGATTTTGATATCTGTTGTAAATAATCTTCGTAAGATTGAGCAATATACACTCTTAAAACAAACGAGCGGTTTTAATTCAGTCTGAGTTAATTTCCACTCCTTTCCGGTGCCGAAAATGCACTTCTCCTATAGGAGTGAATTTCACTCTTTTGTTTTAAGAGTGTAAATTGGATCAAAATTAAGGCTAAGCCGAAATAAATTTCAAGTCAAAAATATGAACAGAAGTGACGTCCTTCCCGTATGGTAACAACCTAAAACTTTACTTTTCGTTTTTAGATTTTCTTATATATTTAAAATTGAATAAAGTTGAATTATATTTATTTTTAAACCGTCTTAATATTTTTGAACCATCTAAATAAACTGAGCAAGTTTTCAGGTGTCAAATCAATTATTAATTAACGTTTAAGTTTCAATACTTTCAAAACCTACATAGATTAATAACACTCGCCAATTACCTTTCACTCAGCTTTAGTGCATACTTTATTCGAGTAATTATCTGAAAACGTCGTGTTTCCGTTAAAAATTCATCAACCTTTCACATCGATGTAAAATTTGATGATTATCGGTAAACAACACAAAGCGACATCTTGCTAATTGAGGCATTAATGCCATTATTCATGTTCGTCAATTGCTCGTGCTCAAACGGCAGCAGATATTTGAACAGTCACCAATTAGCTAATCGTAGAGTTGCAGTTTTAAAAAGATGTATCTGATATTTTTTTTTAAAAAAAGGTTAATTATTTAAGTCTCTATTACCTTCAGCCCATCCTCCCAAAAACCGTTTGTGTTATTCAAAACTACTGGTGACACTGTACGATTTTCACAATTATCAAACGCAATAAAACATTACATTTAAAGGTAATTTTAATAACTTTGAAGCCTAAAAAGTTCTATGGAAGCTACTCTTTGCGTATGCGCAATTTTCTCGAGACATCTACTATAACGTCCGACAGGTAATGGTGATTTCATCGTATTCATATCATTCGCATATTTCTTTTACCCTTAAAAGCTGAAGTTTTTTCGTGTTTGTTAACATATGCAATTCGTTTAAAAAGAATTTGCTGTTGGTTATTTCAAAAATAAAACACCAGTTTGTGATCCTTTGTCTTTTTTCGTTTGTTATTTGAATTATCTACTTAAATAACAGAATCTGTCACTTAACTCGCTTCCACATATTTGTGTTTAACAGGAAAAAACGCGCCAAACACAACATTAATTCTATATTTAACATTTACAAGCTAAATTTATCTAGTTTCATTTATTTTATTTCGAAAATTCAATAATTATTATCGTTTGCAAAAATTAATTTATATTTTAAAGAATAAATATGTCATATTCCTCGCTTTTAAATAGAATGAAAACATTTCATATCAACATACAAGGATTCCGTAGTGAAATATATTTGACGTCATTTCAAACTAATCGATGTCGCAAAAATAAATTTATTTTAATTTATTGTTTAAGAATTAGTTTCTCGAGCGATTGTTGCAAATGGCAATGGTGATTTAATTCTAATAAAAACAGGGCATTTATCTATTTGTAAATCAAAGTTTTAAACGCCAAAATTAACTATTTTCATTAATCTTCTTTCTCAGATTTAATAATTAGACTTTATCGTTTGCTAAATTTGTTTGAAGTTCGAAGAATAATGATGTAATCTTTTTTAATAAATATTTTTGTCGCCACAATTTCCCATTTACATTTCTTTCGAAAATTCACTTATTTATAGTTTGTTAAATTAATTTACAGTTCAAAAAATTTATAATTTGTACAATTGATGCTTTAAAAATAAAAGCGAAACTTAGCGTATTTTTTTTTTTGCCAAGTTAGAATTCTCTATGCATCTTTCTACATACATATATATATAGAACCATTAAAAGAACTCTATTGTGATAATACAACAATCCAAACCGAATTATATCACATAAATAAATATTTTTTCAAAAGTGTATTTTTATTTTAACAAAAGTTTCTCGTACGTTTAACGAAATGGCAACAGTGAAAATATTGAATAAAAATGGAATTTGCATGTGATTATTTCTAATGTATGTATTTAAATTTTTAATGATTATTATAAATTTTTAAAATAACAGCTTACTAGATTAAATAAATTTAAATTTCAATGAAATTTGTGAATTTGTTAGCCTACTATAATCTGATTTTTTGCTTTAAAATGACGTATCCCACTTGTCTGTGGGACTTGTGGTTCTTTCTGTGAAAGTGGGTGACAGACAGACGGACTGAACGATTATAAAACCTTCCACTTTTTACGTTATAAACGTAGTTTGGAAGCTAAAATCGTTTTCAGTTTATTGTTCTAAAAAATTAAACGTTTTTAAACATGACAAAAGAATCAAATTTAATTGTTATTGCCGAAAAGACTTGAATTCAATAGGAACTTTCCAAACTTCGTTAGGCTTGTAATTTTTTTCAAATTACATACTTATGTACATGTATGCAAGTACTACATGAAAGAAACTTACATCTAACCTATTTACATGGTTAAAAATACTTCCGAAAAATTAAATGCTTACTAAAATTTGTATGTTTACAACTACTTATACATGCTTCAAATTTTTTACACGCTTACAACTCTGTCACAGCAACGAAGTGTATCGAAGCTTGACAGAAAAAGGCATGGATTTTCTATTAGAAGGGTGTTGTTTGCAAAGTTTACATTCTCTAAAGTTTAACTAAGATATATGGTCCAGTACGTTCATTGACGACTTTGTCCAATTGAATTTACGATTATCAAAAGTCTCCAATGGCCACGCCGGACCCTATATCTTAGTTATACTTTGGAGAATGCGAGTTTTGCAAATCATCCCTTCATTAAGGCTTCTTTCTTGAGAGTTGAGATGAGACAAAGCAGAAATTGAATATTTTGGTCTTGGATATCAGTTAATTTTATTAGAAGTTATCGATTGTGAATATTTATTGAAATTTTGTGTCATGGACTTAATGTGTGTTAATGATACCTTAGTTAGGTACAGTGGATATTTGGCTTCATCGTTTAAACCCATTTTAGATTGCACACTACGTTTATAACGTAAAAAGTGGAAGGTATTATAATCGTTCAGTCCGTCTGTCTGTCCGTCACCCACTTTCATAGCCCAAACTACAAATACTACGGACAAGTGCGATACGTCAAAAAATTCAGCGCATCGAAATTAGAATACATTGAAAATTTCAGAAAAGAATTCGAATTCGAAGTACTTCAATTATTTAAAAAACTGCAAAATTGAATGCTCATTTAAAAATCATAGGAAGCCCCATTTTTATTAGAATTTAATCACCATTGCCATTTGCAACAATCGCTCGAGAAACTAATTCTTTTAGACAATAAATTAAAATATATTTTTGAGACATCGATTAGTTTGAAATGACGTCAAATATATTTCACTACGAGATTCTTTGTACGTTGATATGAAATATTTTCATTCTATTTAAAAGCGAGGAATATTACATATTTATTCTTTGAAATATAAATTAATTTTTGCAAACGATAAGTAATAATTATTGAATTTTTGAAATAAAATAAATGAAACTAGCCAAATTTAGCATGTAAATGTTTAATATAGAATATCAATGATGTGTTTGTCGCCTTTTTACCTGTTAAACACAACTGTTGTGTGGAAGCGGTTTAAGTGACAGAATCTATTACAAATCTACTTGTTAACTTTTAGATCCCGTCGCGTATTATAAGGACGCAATCCTTCTAGTATCCCTATAGAAAATTTTCACCTACTTAAACCCTTGAACAGATTTATTCAAAACTAAGGTTTAACAATATTTTCCTTTTCTCATTGTTTTTACTAAGACAAATTTTCGTTACATGGCGAGTCCGTTTATAAAGTTACACATTCTAATCATCTCATTAAAACGCATTTTCAATTTACATTTTAAAAGTACTCCATATGTTCCACAAAAAAAAAGAAAAGAATATGTGTATACCACTTCATTTCTGAAAAATATTATTTAGACATCTGATAATTGGCAAGGATGAATAGTTCAGACTAAAATTGTGCAAAGATCACGAACCTTAAGGGCAGGGTAGGGTTAACTCGTGTTAAATAAGGCACATATTTATGATTACTTTGACAAAGCGGTTAAAATATATTTATTTAAACCAATGGGAGATTAAAGTGTGACATTCGAAGAATATTGTGTCCAATTTTCACGAAGAAATATTAAAAAATATAGCGATGGCAGCAATTTTTGTCAAGCGTCTCGGGAAAAAGTTGAATTATTGCGGTGCCCATCATAACTTCAAAACTACTGCACCGATCCTTTTGAAATTTTGCACACTATTTCTGTAAATAATTTACGAGGTAAGGCTGAAGAGGGTTTTTTTCAAATTTGTTTATATTTTTCATTTTATAACAACAAATTAATCGATTTTTTTTGCTCAAAATCGCATTTTCCCTTTAAAGTGTACCCAAAAATGGAAAAATTTAAATTTCGATCCCCCCCTATCTAACGATATATTTTTAATTTTTTGATTTCAGAAGATCCAGCACGGAGTTGTGATTGGCACCGCAGTTCAACTTTTCCCCTAGACGCTTGACGAAATTTGCTGCCATCGCCATATTTTTTTAATATTTCTTCTTGAAAATTGGACACAATATTCTTCGAATGTCACACTTTAATGTACCGTTGGTTTAAATAAATAGATCTTCATCGTTTCGTCAAAAAAAAATCCATCATAAAATTGTGCCTTATTTCACGCGAATTAACCCTTCCCTACTCTTAAGGGACTCTCTTAAGGAAGGTTAAATTAATTTTACCAGCCCACGAAATTTTTTTAAAAGGCTAATTGTGAACATTGATGAACTATGGAATTTTGATGAATAAAGTTCCCTAACTTATGCTTGTAAATCTATCAGGTTACGCATTCTTCCATTACTTCACGAGAGTTTATATCAATTTACAAATCATCCTAGATATATATTTATATAGAAATTTCAACTGTGTATAAAAAAAATGTATTACCATCTAAATGCTAATGAAATATAACATTAGCTTCTGTCTATCGGTTGAAGATGAATAGTGCCTTTTCTAAATAAAGTTCCATTACTTTACGAGTGTGACTATCAAGAGTATTCTATTTTATAGCAATGTTTAATCAAAACTTTAATAACACACATTTAGAAAAAATATCAGTACACCCTAACTTCTGAAAATATTAAATTAGCTTCTGTTTACCAGACAAGGATGAATAGTTTCGATCTAAATAATACAGCGATAACGAACCTTATATATCACCTAATTTCTGAAAAATATTACTTCAACTTCTGGTTTTTGAGCAAGAATGAATAGTTCACGCTTAAATTGTGCAGAGATAGTAAACCTTATGGGACTATCTCCGAAGGAAAGTCCAATTAATTGTACCAGCCACCGAAAATGTTTGTGAATAAGCTCATTCAAAACTTAGTTTTGACGATGCTTTATTGTCCATCTAGGTAGCCACAGCTGCCTAGATGGTGCTACAATTTTTTTAAAATCAGTTTTGGGGAATATGACGAGTCTGCAAAAGGCTTGATCCTCCAAAAAATCAACCTCCGTTTAGATAAAAAAAACTTTAGCTTCTGTTTATTGGGCAAGGTTGAATCAGCAAGCAGAATAACTAACCGTTTTGGGACTCTCTAAGGCAGCTTTAATTAATTGTTTAGCCCTCGAACAATTGTTTCTGTTTCATCCCTGAAGAGTTGAGATGTCGTCAGTCCTGCTCGCTTAAATACTATTCCAGCTAATGGGAATGTTTCAGATGATGTAACGCTCTTGTTTTCATTTTTCTCCGTTAAACGATTTAATTGGTTGCTTCGGTTTCACTCGCAAAATGACCGACATAGATGAAAAGACACTTTTCTTTCTATGCAAGCTTTTTTTTAACAAATGTTTTTAACAACCAACAGCACAGCAAGAAGTTGGCATTTAAAACATTTAATAAGTGAAATATTCTTAGAAAACTTATTTTCGAATACTAAAACAAAATTAATTCCAGGCAGCAAATGACAACAAAACGTTGGAGCTGTTGCCATAAACGATGTGAAAAAATGCCATCAAGGATTTACTCCCAAAAATTTACGAGCTTTTTAGAAAAATATTTACCCAGCCTTTTTGCTTTGCAAATTAAATGTTTAAGATACGGTAATTTTTTTTGTAACTATACATAAGGTCAGTTTTATTCATTTTTAAAGAACGTATCAGAAACTTTGAATTCTTTTGAGTTTTAATTAATAGTTAAGTATCAGTAAATCATGTTTAAACATACACTCTCAATTCTGTTGAAATCGTTTATAGAAAAATGTTTACGTAGCCTTTTTTACGTCGTAAATTTTAACTAAAAGTATTAGAAGTATTTTTTGTGTAACTACATTTAAGGTTAGGTAGTTTTATTTAATTTTTTTAAACAATGTATCTGAAGTCTTTCAGTTTTAATCAACAGTTAATTATCAGTAAATTATCTTTAAACATACATCACTCTCAATTCTGTTGAAATAGTTTAGAAAATATTTACTTGAAAATATTTATTTCTTATGTCGTAAAGTAAATGTTTGAGTTATTTAGAGTGTTAGTATTTGTTTGTGTGTAACCACAGTTACGGTTAGTACGTTTTATGTTTTTTTAAAGAATGTGTCTGAAACATTAAAGTCTTTTGAGTTTTAATCAAAAGTTAAACATTAGTGAATAATCTCTAAAAATACATCGCAAACTGTTGAAAAAACTATATGGGAAATTAAAGTGCTTTCCATGTTTGTATAGTTACTTTTTGGATATTTTTGTTCGAGGTGTAGCACGAAGTAATATTCCAGAGTATCTGTAAATTTTTATGAAGACATTGAAACATAAGAAATACTTTAAATTTGAATAAAATTATGTTTACAGAGAAATTCTACCTTTTTTTTTAGAAAGTTTACTTTTACCAATTTCAATTTCTTATTTTTTTTTGCTGTTGTGGATCAGTATTTTCTAAATTTTAAATCTTACACACTAAAATTCAAGCAAAGACTTCAATTGATGCATGCAACTCTAAAAAATTCCAATGCGATAAAAATTAAACAATACTATATTGCTCTTCAGGTCAGTACTTTATCAACCTATAGCAACCAAGAAAATATTGCTCGGCTCAAACTTTTATGAGGGATCATAGGAACCATCATATACGTAAATGTTTGATTTATGTTTAGGCAAATTTTATTTTTTACAACTTTTTTAGGTAATAAATGGACAAATGGAACGGCCACGCCTACAGTGACGCAACAGTTACGTAAGGTATTGTCTTTCACGCTCCTCCCCGTCTTAAAGGGCATGTTCCACGTTGTGAGTGGCAAAAGTTCCAGCGGTAATTTTTTCCATTCTTGGTATTTCTGGAAATACATTTATTCTGAGCAATACAATATTTTCTTACCTTACTGCAGCGAATGGTGTGTAAAATTTCTTTCAGTAGAACTAAAGATTTCTTCTGTTCGTGAATCATGTTTAATTGCTGTCCCACCATTTCGCTTAATTTCTCGCTCTTAAGACAAAATATCCTCTAAACCGAAGTTTGAGAAAGACATTTCGGTATTCTATGCATACTTGAAATTTAATTGAATAAAACCGGATTAAGTTTAATAAATAGCAGGAAAAAAACAATCTGCCCGTAAAAAACCCTAAAACCAAACACAGCAGACAAAAACACCCCCAACAATTATTTGGTGAGCGAAATTTAAACAACCACAATGACACCACAGGAAGGCCATAAATGAAAACGAGAGAGAGAGTTACATCATCTAAAACTACCCCATTGTCCAGTAACATGTATTTTTTTCGAAAAGAGATTAAAGTACTTTATATATTTATATAACAAACTAAGAGTGTGTAGCAAACATTTCGAAAGTTTAGTGAGATTGAAATTTAAGCTGCCCGCAGAGTTTAGCTGTCATTTGTCCTGCTCCTCTGGGAGAGAGATAATAGCATTTTACGACTTCTAATCCCTAATCAACGTCTCTTCCTCTTAAGAGAGAGATAAATGTTCCATTAGAGAGTGTTCGAAACTTATATTCGAATTATTTGAAGTTAGTTTAGAATGTTTTGCTTAAACAAGAGGTAAGGTTTGTATGTGTAATTTTAACACGAGAGTAAATTAAATGATTTTATTTACTAGGATTTTAAAATGTTTCATTAGAGTGTGTTCTAAACATATATTCGAATTATTTGAAGTTAGTTTAGAATGTTTTGCTTACACAAGAGGTAGGGCTTGTATGTGTAATTATAACACGAGAGTAAATTAAATGATTTTATTTACTAGGATTTTAAAATATTTCATTAGATTGTATTCTAAACATATATTCGACATGTTTGAAGTCTGTTAAGTTGGTTAAACACGGGAAGGTTTGTAAGTGCCTTAATTATAGCATGCGTGTAAATGAAATTGAATAGTTTTAATTTTGCGAGTTTAAAATACGAATAAAGCACTTTGTTTTAGAATGATATAAAAGTCAAGATTCTCTAGAACTTGTATTTTGTCTGTTAATGTTAGTACAGCAATATGTGCAAATAAATGAATGAAACTTAGATTTGAAATATTTAGTGTTTTTGGTTGAACAATTGTTTGTAGATGAAATTATAACATGTGAGTAAATGAGATAAAATAAGTTTAAGTTAGTTTTACAAATACAAATAAAACATTAGCATAAATATTCCATTAGAATGGGTTTGAAATTTTCATTCAAATTATTTGAAGTTAGTTTCGAATGTTGTGTTTAACCACAATAAGGCCTTAATTATTTAAATTTGTGTAAATACCTACATGAATATTCCATTAGAATGTGTTTGAAACTTAAATTATAATTATTGAAGTTCAAAAAGTTTTGTTTAAACGCGATAAAATTTGTAAATGCAATTATGACATGAGTGCAAACGAAATTAAATAGTTTTAATTACATGAGTTGAAAGAATAAATTCATCTGTTTCAATTGATGAAACTGGAGAAAATTCATGATAATTTAGAAAGTAAATTTTATTTGAACCAAAATTCGTAAACAGATGTTCTTATAACTATAACAAATTAAAAAGGTTTGACTGTACGAAAATAAAATAAGTCAAAAGGAAATAATCTTAATAACATCCGATTTATTTAACTAGATGTAAAAATCAAAGTTCGTTTCGAATGTTTATTTAACTTTTGAATGGGGAAATCATTTGTTGGCGTCGTACCTAGTGCAAGTTTAAATGTATTAAGGGGGACCAGACCCCCAAAAATTTTCGAAAATGACATTTCAATGTTTTTATTGTTTCTTAAAATATGAAATCTTAGCTTTTCAACGACATCTTACATTAAAAGTTTCGAGTGCTGTAAGTATTTTTAATATTTTTTTAAACAAACGTTGTTTAGGTAAAATCCAGTCATGTTTTATAGGTAAGAAACCACTATTGTTTACTTTAAACGGTTATATCTCAAAACTTACTTTTTAAATGTTCATGTACCTTTTTCTCAAAATATACTGTAAGTATCAGCCTGAAAATTTTTTATACGTATTTAAGAAGTTTGTTTCTAAAAACCGCTGGAGGGATTTGACTATAAATATCTTACTTTTTTTCTTTTTAATATTATTGATGTTTTTTTAGGTAAAAAAAATGTAGTTTCTCTTAAAAAATTATAATTTAAAAACTAAACAAAATTTTTGAAAATGCCTCCATTAAAGTATAGTTAAACATCCATTTAACAACTAGTAAATATTTCATTAAAAAGTATCAAATAGATTCTGAGAAAAAGGTACATAAAAAAGGTCATTTTAACATGGTCTTCAATGGAGGGCTCCGGTCCCCCTTAACATAGCAAACTTAAGGTTAGTACAAATCAAAAGGAAAATATATAGATCATATTTAAATTTAAAATTGAAAATTAAACTAGTTTGGAGTAATTGGACTATAATATTTGAAGTTATTGAGTGCATCAAACAAAATTTTACTTAAATCTGAAAAAAAAACGCTTTAATAAAAAAAAAATTGAAATTTTTATAAATTAAATTTAAATTACCCTGATTCTATATCTATGAAGAAGCAAAAATGAAACAAATAATAAAGTTTAATTTGAAAAGTTATTCGAATGATATTTCAAACTTAACTATAAAAATTTGGCTCATGACATTATTATTTTTAATGATTATTAATGAGTTTGTCGTTACTAATTGGCAAAATTTAAAACCGTTTTTATATAGCTCATTCTAAACATCTTTTCTTTATCAGCAATTAGAAGAATATGATTAAAACATTTTTAGATAATCAAACTCAATTTAAAATTCTGTTTATCATAAATATTTCTTTCATTAACTCTTAAACAATTGTTTACCGCTATCATTTATTGAAGTAAATAAGGGATAAAAACGCGATAAATCTAGTATATCAGTTTTTCTAGTAACACAAATATATGTATTTAAATTTCTTAATATTAATACTAAAAGTATTGCGAAGTCTTTTAAAAATATTTGATACAGAAACATAACTTAAAAACATATTTTCAGGAATATTAAAATGTTGCGAAAATTTAAATTTATATCTTATGCACAGTGAAAACTAGTTTTTATTTTGGCCTATTTGATTGAATCAATTTTCTTATTACAAAAACTAATACCCTATCAATTTTATCAAATTTTTTTCGAACAATTTTCACCATTACTATTACAGGGTCTCGGTAACCAGAATGTTTTTTCTTAACAACGTTGAGATTGGGAGAAATGTATTTTCGATAAATCGGTGTAAAGTAATCTAAAACAGAGATTATATGTATTAAAAAAATAATATTTTTAAATTATTAGTTTTCAAATTTTGAAAATAAAACCTTTTTTCAACTTCAGATTATTTTTTTAGTGAATTTTTTGAAGGTGTATTGAATCTATCTTAATAATCTTAGAGATTTAATTTTTAACGCGACGCATTGTTTCCAAAAAAAATGTTTAGTAGGCAACACTCAAATTTAATTAAAAAACACATTTAAAACTTTTATATCTGAAAAAAATGCATCTAATATTCCCACTATTCCATCTATCATTAATTCTAACCCATCTTCTCTTTTGTACCATTCACAAAAAAATAATCACTTCTAGGGAAAACTGTAAAATCAATTAAAAAAATAAATGTTAGTGAAGTTAGACAACATCCCAATCATCTCAAGTCTTCACGATTTTCAAAACATAAACAAAACCTGTACGCTTCTGTGGATACCTGCACATGGGCCGTAGTGAGCCTAGTGGTCAGCGTCTCGGGATCGGAAGGTCCTGCGATCGAGTCCCGGTACCACTGAAGACCTACCGAGTATATGCGGAGTACGTGCTCGTTAAATCTGTTGGGTCCGAAAGTCCTCTAAGTTCCCATACCAAATCAATACCTCTGGGGGTGACAAGCCAATTCTGGGGATCCTCTAGTTGGCCTCTGTCTCTAAAAATTAGATGGATCCACTTATGTGTGTGTGTTGTCTGTTGTGTCTGTCTTACTTGACGAAGGTTTATAAGCGGGTCGCTGACCAAGCACACAAACCTGAATATATGTCTACCAACCAACCTGCACATGTTGACATTGTAGGCAATGAAAATGCTGATAGATTAACCAAGGAAGCCAGAAATCTCAACATTAATAATAATAAAGTTTATCTTCAAGATGCAAATGCAATAGCTAAATCTAAATTAAGAGAACAATCTATTCAAACGAAGCACCTTCTTTGTAGTATAAATGCAGATAGATCCACCACAAAAACCATTGCCAGACTACCAATCACCACAGAGGCATGAAAAATAGACAAAGAATGCAGGAAGGTGTATAGGAACTGTGACAACTGCCAAGATGCGCAGCTTACACCAAACCACATTTTTGAATGCCCGGCAATGAGTGACAATTTGAGAGACATTGGAGTTCTGCCATCATTAATAGATCTTTATGACATTAATATCCAAAAAATTGCAGATGCGGCTATCAAAACACATGGTTTCATTTAGCTTGACATTCACATTTCGGCAACGTCATAGGCACGACAAAAAATGTTAGTGGAACATTCGATGAAATAAAGGGCTCTTTTATGAGAAGAATATTTTTCTAATTGTTTTGAAACTTTAGCAAATCATATTAGTATGTTTAAATAGTATTTTAATAGCAAAAAATTGACATTTTTAGTGATTTTGAGGTACTGAGATACCTGAACTGATTGTTTAAAAGTATTTTTCTGTGTTCTCTATTCTAGGAGTTCCCAACCTTTTTGCACCTGCATACTACTTGACTTGAGAAATTTTGGCGTACCACCAGGCCTATAAATATTTTAATAAACGGATAATTTTTACTCTTCTAAAAGTGTTCAACTGCTTTTTGATTTAAATTCCTGAGAAAACTTCATATTTAATGGTTAGATATTTGTTTATTTATTTAACGTGCTTATAATAAAGAAGAAATAAAAACATTAAAATGGTATTAATTAACAGTTTTATTTATTACCTATAGATCTATATTTTTTTATGTACAGGAGTTCAGAAAATCCACTCTTACACAAGTAACTTGTAACAAATGACATAAAAAATAGCATAGATTGCTGAAAGGTCAAAGGGTACTAGGTTTTACATCCGATCCAGAAGTTAAGGATTTCTCTTTCAATAATGTTAACGTTTAAAATATGCGTAATATGTTTGAATGCTCACTGCTCATGCGTACAGAAGCTATTAATAGCATCATGTTGCTCAAATCACTCACGCGTACCACCTGAAATTTTCCCACGTACCACCAGTGGTACGCGTACCACCGGTTGAGAACCCCTGCTCTATTTTATCATAATATTTTTCTTCTCTTTTAATCCTTTCATTCTCAATGATTCCATTTGGAATCATCAGCTTGCGATTTTTTTCTCGCTAAGTCAAACTCTCACTTATTTCAAATAAATTGCATTAAACTCTACATACATTTTTCTTTTTGTATCGTTAGATGGAAGAATCATGTCTTTTAAAGAATTAAATAATGTTTGTTTTAGTTAAATGAAAATATAAAAAACACGGTAAAATAAAATTCCTTCTGAAACAATTTTATTAAATAAATAGGCCCTAAATTCTTCATGCTTGCATTTTAAATGCTTGGAATTTAAATGTTAACAAACACAGTTTCGGATAATTATTATTAGAATTTATTCAGAAGTTACGATTCCAATTTCCCTTAAATTTTAGTTAGAAATTAAGATTATTTTCTTCTGCTTATTTTACCATTTCATTCTCGATGCATAAGGAGTCTATTTTACAAATTTTAGATTTTTAGAATAAATAATAAACGGTTGGGATTGAAAGGGTAAAAATCATTTTTCTGCTTTCTATTTTTAATTATTTCCACCACAACATTTTCCTTTTCTTTTAAAGAAATAAAACTTTGAAATCTACACCTACAGATTTTTCTTCGAATCATAATACGTTGCCCGACTATGATAAATAATAAATCTGGGAAATAGAAGCTTCCGTAATTTCATCAAGAAAAACAAAGGGAAGAAAAAGCAAAAATACATTATGGAACGAGGCACATTCTGTAGGAGGCAGTCGATATTAGTCAATAATATATGGAGGCTAGAATGGATCTAAAGCTTGGCATGAAAAAATAAGTGAAGCCGTCTTGAGAAGTCAGAGAATCCTTTTACTAGGGGACCACTCTAATTTTTGCTACTACTTCAAAAACATCATAGGTATTTTTAAAATTATTGCAACAGTTTGATATTAAGTATACAAACTGAATATAATATATATATTTGAAATTGTATTTAAAATATACATCTATCAATTTTTTATTCTGATAGAGGGTCTTTTTAAAGTCTTGATTTTGATCGGTATTAAAAGTGCTATCCAATTGCGCACATTACTAAACTAAACTCCTCGGCGCAACAGCCCATTAGTGGGCCAAGACCTGCTGTGCCCATTTCAGATTTCGTGACCTAGGGCTCATGGGTGCTACACATATGTCCCGGTAAGGTGGCCAGCCTCACGCGGAACCCCCAGTGTTTAGTTCCCAAGCATGCTTGGTACCCATTTTATCGACCCACTTAAGAGATGAAAGGATAGGTCAACCTCGCACAGTGGTCTGGGAGCGGCCAAAATGCCAAATTTCGAAGTGTTCGCAAAATGCAAAATGAATAGATATTTAAATTAATAGATAATTGAATAGTAAGATTACCAAATATAAATCATTAAAAATAATTTTTTGAGGTATTTATAGTTACGAAAAGTCAACAAATGAAAAATAGCCCGTTTTGAGGCGATACAATTGAATTCAAAATACACAATTTATAATTTTATTACACAATTTTTTTGCATGTTTTTGAGTTTTATAAAAGGTTTTATTTTATTTTAGATGATTAAAAAATACAAAATAATTTTTAAATTAGTTTTTGATTTTAGTTTCAAAAATACTATGTTTTTAAATATTTGAAAGAGTGCAACTTTCTTGCTCCACTGTGCTCCAAAGTCTCATTAAAATTAACTAGTTTTCCAAATCTTATATAAAAGATAAATCTAAATTTCAGCTGCGGAAACGTACGGAAACCATAATTACAAACAGAAGTGTCAAAATCTAGCTGTTTAAAAATCGTCGAAAAGCACAACGCTGCCGCGCGTTGCTCCACGGCAGCTGTTAATCTAGAAACAAAGTAATAAAACCGACAGGTGTTTCGACCACTTTACTTACAAAGTGTTTGATTATAAATATATAACTTAAATACTTGTATTATCTTTGTAGGAGAGAAAAGGTTTGACTTGTTTACAATAAGAATGTTTTCAAAAGATGCCCATTGGCTCTTGGGAAGAGGGGGTTGAGTTACATGCCAAACTCTGTTCACAAGGTATTGTTTCATGGGGGGAAAGTGATTTCATCATATATGTTACCCATAGGAAGTTTGACCAAAGAAGCCCAAGAGGCCAAAAACAAAGACTTTCGGTGGTACAGACGAGAACACTCAAGAAAAAGTACAAATGAAGATGTGTTTAACTTTCTTACTATTTCATCGGACCCTTACAACTTTTGCGCAAAGCCTAAAACCAACAAAAAATTAGAGCTACACGAAGACTAAAAAAAACTATTATATTAATATTGTAATCTTAAAGGATGTTAAACAAATTTATTATATGTTTTCAAAGCAAAATTTTTTAGTGCTTCAAAACAATTTTAAGATTAAAATCCTTTTTATGAATCTGTTCTATCAAAGTGACTTTTATTTAGTTCCTAAAATACGTGTAGTTTTTAAATTTCAGATTTGTTAATATACTTTTAACTCTAAGATCATTACATAGTACTTTTAAATCAAATACGATATTATTAATAAATTATTTATTTCCTAAGCCGTATTAAAATTAAACGAAATTTTATTAAAAAGTCTTTATAGATGAATATTAATACCATATTTGGCCTTAACATCTTCAATAATAAAATGCTGTTAATTAATATGGTCTTAAAAAACTGTTGACGGTTAATTTGAAAGTATATGTTCTGTGTATTCTATTTTTGTACGATATTTTGATATTAAATTTGATATTATTCCACAACCTTTAAAAGTTTAATAATAAATAATTATTCCACAAACTTCACTGTTAAATATTTTATAATTATTCCACAAACTTCAATGTTTAATATTATATAATTCATGCGTTCAAAAATTAGTAAAAAAAATATTCACATTAAAAAAAACTTTGGTTTCAATTAATTTTATAAGCTAAATTGAGAGCAGAAAATATTGAAAATAGTGTACATATTTTTAGCTTGACGTTTCATTTTTTAAAAGATTTTGTTAGTGTTTTGGCTTTTTGTGACTGATAACGTATTACCATGACCTAAGCATACGCATATGCACTTGCCCAATACATGTTGATTAGAACGTTATTCTTTATACGCAATTTTCACATTACATCTTCACATACTATTTTTTGCATTAACTGTAACTTAAAATACATAGGTTTTACAAACTTGATTGTGTCCTATATCGACTCAGATGGGTCAAAAACCTACAAAACCGAATTTTTATACATTTTTGTCAAACCACAAAAAAATAAATGAATTTTGACCGTTTTTCAGCCTTTTCCGACCACTGTGCCTCGCCCAATTCGGGATTCGATCCCCGGACCTGTGGCGTGGCAATGCGAAGCACTACCACTAAGCCACTGGGCCTCAACCTTACAGGGGAGGGAAAAAATTCACCTAGAATGCTCGTTTTACATTTTTAAAACCGTAATAGGTTATGACTATAATATATTGCTGAAATTGTTTTGCAACAGATGATTTTTTTCAAATAGCCACAAAAGCTATTGGATGGACGGCCCTCGTAATTTTAAACCATGGTCAAGTGACGAGATCGACACCTAATCTGACATCCAAAGCTACCTTAGGCTGTGTCCTGACTACGACATCAAATGCCACAAATGCAACAAAACTTGGCGACCGCCAAGGACGCCAAGCGATGCAATAGCATGTGGCTGACTCTGCCAAGTCGCCAAGTTTTGTTGCATTTGTGGCATTTGAGGTCGTAGTCAGGACACAGCCTTACAGCGACATCGTTCACGGCGTCAGGAATTGAGTTGAATTGATTAAACGATACACTAGAGCTATTAGCGACGGGCGTCATAATTTAGACAGTCGCACTAAGACCGTTGGAGTGCCTGGCCTTGTAATTTTGGGCCGCGGTCTAGTGACGAGGCCTATACAAAATATAACAACCAACGCTACCTTATAGTAAAATCGTACGCGGGATCAGAACTTCGAACCATGGAAGATTTAACACGCACTAGTTCCATACACACAGTGCATTTACTGACAGAATATTTGTTTTTCACCGTTTGTAGGATGTCTAAGGCGATCCAAAAGCGTTCTATGTTTAGATACATAAACAAAATATATGATAAAAGAAAACTCAACAATTTATCTGCGACGAATTAAGTATTACACGGCACGAAAAATGATTTAAAAAAATAAAAATATATTGTTTTTATTCCTTAAGGAAGGTGTAATGGTATTCAAATGAGTTAAAATTTATTATTTTTTGTATGCAAAGTGGCGCCAAATAATTAGCCATGTGTTTGTTTGGGCCTATTGCTGAAGCAACTAATAGCTTCATTTGGAAATCATATTTGCATAGGTTTTTTGACAAAGACCATCTTCGACGTCCTCTTTCCTGCAAGGTCAAGACACAGATATCTATATATACATATCTAGAGATAGCCTAGTACGGAGTATTGACGAGATAGATATATTTGATGTGTGTTTTTTGCCATTAGTAGGAAATATATTTGTTTTGGAGCCGAAGTTGAAATGGAGTATTCGTAGTATATTTTTATCATGTGTGGAAATTAAGACAAATATAGGGCATTTTTTTTGTTAGGCGTGATTTAGTAGTTTTGATTTTACTTATTTTTTTTTTTAACTTTTGGAGTTTTGATTTTGTTTTCAATTTTTGGAAAAAAATATATTTTGGAATAATTTTTATGTATTTCTATTTTTCTCGGCATCGAAGTATCGGTGTTTTTAACTAAAAATGTATCGTGATATACATCAAAACTTTTTCAGTAATATTGTTTTTTTACTATATGCGAGCATTTATTTAAAAAAATTAAATTTTTTTCAATCACATAAATAATATAATTCAAACAATAAATAACACACGAAAAATAACCATCCATTCATTGCATTTTGGTTGGCCAACCAAAATTTAATGAATGGATGGTTTTATTTTTGGTTTTGTTGAACAGAAGCCACGCTGGAGCTGCACATGAACTAGCAGCAACATACATAATAATAGGTACTTGACTGTATCGCTAAAATACCTTCCAATATTAAATTAATTATAGTTTGAACCCAAAAATAACAAAAGTATATATTTTTGTGCAAAATTAATCTTTAAATAATTCATAAAAATCATTTTAAAATAGTTTTTTTTCATCGGTACGTCACGTGATCACAAACACGTCGACTTTTCTGACGTCACTAGTATATAAACAAACCGGTGTGATGTTTTTTTTTGATTGCAATTAAAATGGATTTAATCTAATTTACTATTGAAATAAGAATTATATAGATAATGGAAGGAGGTTTTACAGAAGCGGATAGTTCAAATTTGCTTAAAGTAGATTCCAAAATGGTGTTTCAAAGTTTGTTTACAGTTACTAGTGATGTCATAGATACCACGTGACAGCCACAAAGCGTTTTCGGGCGTAATTTTTCGTCCTAATTCTAAAATTCATTTTTCTCCCTTTTTATGAGGTATTTGAAAAATAGAAAAAATACGGGTCTAATATTTTTGGCATAAGAATATTTTAAGCCAATAAATTTTTTTTAGTCAAATACCTTATTTTAAATGCGCGAATTTCTAAAAATAACTTGTGTTGTCCTTCAGCTACTGGGAACTCTTGTACCAAATTTGAAGTCTGTAGCTTTTTTTCGGTTTTCAACAATACCTTTACCCCCCCCTCTCACCCCAATTTTTTTTATGGCTACTACCCTTTGCATTGGTTTCAGACTGATCAATGTACAAAAACCATAAAATTTTTGTCGGATTTTCGACTACGACTTCTTCGATTAGTAAGCTCACAGTGCCATAATTACCTACATTAAAATGAAATAATGCTCAAATATATATAAGGAATCGAAACTATGGCCGAAACCCACTTTTTTCCCCAAACTAAACCATCTTTACTTAGCCCAATACTACTTTCGCCTCCCACATAAATCTCCATAAACCCTGTCTTAACTATTGGTCAATACCACTTTTATTTCCACATCAAATAATAGGTTATTCCGTTCACTCGCCCCCCCCCCCCCCGATCTCCGTACAAAAAGCTAATTCCTAGATTCCTCTTAACCGTGATATGAATTAATTCATAAGCGACGATTGGTGAATAGCACGTTACAGCCAACGACGTACATTAAGTAGACTGACTTAGTATATGGTCACTTAAGTTCCCGCGTGTGCTATCTCATTTTCTCAACTTTTCAGGAGAGCCGAAAAACGTGTTTGTTCATTTAACACCGGCTGTTCCGACTTTTTCTTATTACATAATATTGGTCTACATATTATGGAGACCGATATTATGTAACAAGAAAAAGTCTGAACAGCCGGTGTTAAATGAACAAACACGTTTTTCGGCTCTCCTGAAAAGTTGAGAAAATGAGATAGCACTTGTGGGAACTTAAGTGACGATATTGAACTGGAAGGGGGGGGGGGGGGGTCTCCAAAACAAAGTGCTTCTGTGTTAATCCAAAGAAAAAAAAATGTTTTTCTAAGACACATTTCTCCGGCTGTAGGAACGAATATTTTCCTAGGAATATTTTTACAAATTTATATGTTAAATGTAACTGACTAGTAATAAAGGTCACTAAGGCATGATCCACATAGCATGCATCATATACTTCAGATAAAAAAACCGGTAAAAACACTAAGACAGATAAGATAACAAGAGTTTAAGGGGGAATGGGCGCGCTGGACCGCGGGTCTAAAAATTCAAGTGCCTCAGTGTTAATCCAATGGCGAAAAAACTATTTTCTCTGCCACATTTCTCCGGCTGTATTGAATATTTTTACAAGCGTTTTTTTTTAATAATAAATGTAGATAACTTACAGGTCTCTATCTTCCCACTTTTTGAAATTGTTTCGAATATTTTGTGTAAAATTTATTGAAAATTAAAAAAAAAAATATTCGAACCAATTTCAAAAAGTGAGATTTTCGATACACGTAAGTCAGCTATATTTATCACATAAAAAAAACCGTTTGTAAAAATATTCAGTACAGCCGGAGAAATGTGGCTTAGAAAATATATTGTTCTCTATTAGATTAACAATGAGGCACTTTGGTTTGGAGACCCGCGGTCATTCGGCCTCATTCGCTCGTAAGGTAAATCGATGTATTCACAAGAAAAGGCTGTTATTTGGCTATTTATCTCTTTCATTGGCGCATAACCGAAATAAAATAGTTTTTATTGTAAAGCTATTTTTGTTGTTTTACGCTTGTATATGTTCGATAATTATTTTTTTTACATCATTGGAAAACTTAAAAGTATTGTTTAGAATTGCGCAAAATGTCTCTGGTGTGGAGACCCACAAAGCCAAATCCACTTGACTTAGGGAGTGATGTTGGTTACCTATTAGGTTTGAAAACTCGCAGCCATTCCATCAAAAGTCTTTGTTTAGATCTATCTCGCTAATATTTGTGAAGATTTATTATAAATATTCATTCTAGGTCTTTGATGGATTGAGCTGCAATGTGTTTAAATGGAAATCGAGATTTGGCAGGATCTATGAGCAATTTTGATGATAAACGCTTCTTTGTTCTAATAGAACGGCTTTGAACTTTGAAACTGAGTGGTACAAACTAAAGCTGCACTTTAAAATATTGGTAAATGCTAAGTACAATAATACAAAGATGTGGCGTTTTAAGGGAGCATTGAGATTTTGTTTAAATTTTAGCAATTGAATAATGAAGTAATAGAACGATATATCAACGAAATACTAAAAATCCACCAAATGTTATGCTGGTCATAATCTTCCTTAATATGCTTTTTCCTGTATTCACCTTTTTGAAATCAAGTTTTAATATTTTAAAAAAAATTAAAATGTTTTTTTTATTTTGCATATGCTTGTTTTGTTGACAGAAGCGATTGTTATTTTATCAATCAATCATCAATGAAATTATCAATCAATCATCAATGAAATTATCAATCAATCATCAATGAAATTATCAATCAATCATCAATGAAATTATCAATCAATCATCAATGAAATTATCAATCAATCAATAAAATAAATTTAGAATCCATCCGAATATTCAATAAAACGCTTTGTATAATTAAAAACCTTTTCACAGACAACTCAAACAAAAGTTCAATTCCCAAATCGATTATTCTTTTTTTAAAGAAAACAAAAGCTCTAGAAAATCAAGATTTAAAAGGTGCGCATTTGTTGAAATGATTCCATTTAACAAATGGAAGCAATTCGTTTAAATGCCGTTTTCTTCAACCGTAAATCGTTACTGGGCTAGAAATGACGACTTCTCTAAGGGTTAAGATAAAAAAAAAAGCAACAACAATCAAATGCATGTAAATTTGAAACTAAAAACAATCAAACACATGCAAAACTAGTTTCAGTCGAACGGCAGTATGCTGAAAGATAAATTCTAAAAGGAATTTCAAAGCAGACCATTTCCGTAAGAGCAAGATATAATACCATTTAAATTGGTGTTGTGTTTTAAACCATTGAGGAACACATAATTTAAAAGTTAAATGTACAATTGTTAAATAAATTATTTTGCGAAAAGTAAATGTCTCGAGTATAATATTTATGAAGTTTATTATAAGTGTGAATGTTAAATTTGTGTAGTCAATTATTCATTGTTCAGGAAAATATGATTTTGTGTTTTAAATTAAATATATTTCCATAAATGCAATTGTTATGTTCGTAATTGAATTCAATTGTTATGTTTTTCAAATGATGGAACACATACATGTTTTATCGTGGTTTCATTTATAACATTATTTATAACATTATTTATATGCCCCTATTCAGAGTAAAATTCAATACTTCCAACGTTTTTCCTTAATGTAAAATTTGTGATATGTGAGAATCCATTTTTATAAGTTTTAGTGAGAAAGGTATGGTAATTTTTTGCCACAATGAAAATAATTTGAATATGACGAAATGTTTATTGAGATAAACAAACGGTTTCGTCAAAAGATATAATTTCGTTAAAATTGCGAAACCATCTTGTAGAATAAATAGCAAGATAAATGTCTGAATTTTCTAAATACTGTTACTTGCTCCAAATGAGCATTTTCAATTTGACAAATATTCACTAGGAATCAAAAATAGTTTTGTCAAAAACGAAGAAACTTTTGTGAAATGTGATATATATTCTAAAGAGCATGAGGCATAATATTTGCATCGTATTTTCATAACTTGTTTCTTGTTCGAGTGAACATTTTCAACTGGACGAAAAGCTCAATCGAAGTAAACTATCATTTTCAAAAAGTGGGGAAAATTTTGTGGTTATAGTTGGAGCATTTTAGACAGAATTTATCATGAAGAGAAGTATGACAGTTTCTTGTTCCGATGAACATTTTTAATTTGACGAAATGTTCTCCTAAAGAAAGAAGCGGTTTCAGCAAAAGTGAGAAAAATATCACTAAAATTAAGAAATACACAGGTAACTGTTTCTTGCTACAAGTGAACATTTGCAATTTTACGAAATTTTTTCTTCAGAACGATAAGAGGTTTCGTCAGAAGCGGAGAAAATGTCTGCATTTACCAAGCGAGAGTATGACATGACATGATATGTATGACATGATGAGGGAACAGACAGTGGCGATGACGAAAAGATATATGCAGACTCCTCTTGCAAGATTGCGATTCCTCAATTAGTTCCTTACTCCATGTGAATATTTTGACTAAATGGTCATCCGTAACAAATGGTTTCGTCAAATGCAATTAAATTTTCTTGAAATAAATAATTTTTTGTTTACCGCTTATTGCAGTTTACCAATTTGTTTCCTGCTCAAGGTGAACCTTTTCAATGGCAAAATGGTCATTCTGACCACGGGAATGCTGATACGGTTTCTTTTTAAGTTCATAAAACAGGGAGACATGGAGGGCTTAGGTTTTGCCTTAAATAGCCGGACCAGAAGACCTGATCAGAAATTGAATAAATCAAGCTTTAGAAGGGAGGTAAGAAAACATTATTTTTACAATACAGTTGTCAATGAGTGGAATGCTTTACCAGATTATGTGATGTATTCGAAGAGAGTAGAAGATTTTAAGAAGAATCTTGATAGTCATTGGAAACTGGTAAAGTATTAGATTTATTTTGGACCAACCTTGCTGGGCCTCTGGCCTGTTGTTGGTCGAAAATTTTTGTATTTGTATTTTTGTATTTGTATTTTTGTATTTTTGTATTTGTATTTTTGTATTTGTATTTTTGTATTTGTATTTTTGTATTTGTATTTTTGTATTTGTATTTGTATTTTTTTATTTGTATTCAAAAACGCGGGAAACATTAAAATTAACTATCTCAAAGAGTAATAAGTATGAGAAGTCTTCATGTTATTCATGTTGCAAATGAAAATTCCCTATTTGAAGAAATATCAACCCTGAGCAGTCTCCGACCCCAGTACAATTCTACACATATACTCTTTATGTAAACATATTTTTCAAACAAATATATATGTAAAAGTATGTTTTTCAGAAAAAAGAGTATTTAATATTTGCAGAGGCACATCAATAGAATTCGAATTCTTAGCCTTCTCTCTCTTATTCACATTTTTGTGCTATGAATGCACAAAAGAGTTTGTCATTTCTGGATTCCGGGCGAAAAGAGAACGCCTAATGTTTCCCCCTTTTGGAAATCCGGCAAATGATATCGTCGGTCGAATTACAAAACCACGAATGTGCAGATTCTAGGGATTTGCGGTTTTTGAAAAATAAAACCGCTTCTCTGTTCAGTCGGTTCTTTTTTCCCCTCCGGTTTTAACCGGGACCAATTAAAAAAAATCAAAAACCGGTCCTTTGAAAAACCGGTTCTAGTTGCTTGGTTGGTTGACCGATTCTGGCTGTCTATTTAGGTTTGAATTATCGTCGCATGAGACCTACAAGAGGGCTATTGGCGAAGGGCGTCGTAATTTAAAGCCACAATCATGTGACAGTCGACACCCGACTCCTGAGTGCAGGTGTCATCCAAAGCATCTTTTAATAGCGACATCGTACACAGAGTCGGGACTTTGGAACGTTAAGCGTACTGACTGTACTGTAACGTGTACTAAGATGTACTACACTAGGGCTTTGGCGACGGGAGTCCTAATTTAGAACGCTAATCATGTAAAGAACATATACCGATTTCTCTTCTTACAAATATCTCGAAGGTGTGATTTACGAATACTTCCTGAAAAACATATAAATCTAAAAAAACGGCATATCAGAAGGAATAATTTATATTACGACGCCATTTTACATTTATAAACAATGAAATTTAAATTAAAAGTTACGACAACAATAACCTTCAGTTTAGCCAGTTAAAATGTTTATTCAAACCGGTGCTTCTGTTGTAACCGGTTCAGCTAAAGAAATGTTTTTGCCCATTTAACCGAAGCCAAAACCAGGTTTAACTGTTTCCGGTTTTCCATCCCGTTGCACATTTGTGTTTTTGCACATTCGTGGTTTTGTCATTTTATCAACGATATGTATGACACGGAAATTCAGAAAGTAGTTAAAAATCCGGGTTCCCGGGATAAGTCCGAAGAGTTGGTTGATATGTACGTATTAGTTAATTGAAAGTAAAACCAGTGCTAGAAGTGAGGGGAGACACGGGGTGCAGCATCCCTTCACAAATTAAGAAAATGGTTATGTGTTACGAATGGCAATGGTGATTTAATTCTAATAAAAATGGCTTCCTATGCTTTTTAAATGAGCATTCAATTCTGCAGTTTTTTTTAAATAATTGAAGTACTTCGAATTATTTTCTGAAATTTTCAACGTATTCTAATTTCGATGCGCTGAATTTATTGACGTATCACACTTGTCCGTAGCATTTGTAGTTCCGGGCTATGAAAGCGGGTGACGGACAGACGGACTGAACGATAATAATACCTTCCACTTTTTACGTTATAAACGTAGTGTGGAAGCTAAAAAGCAGGAAAACTTGCACTGACCGGGCGAGAGTAAGACGACAGCTGTAATGACGAGGGAAATGACAGTGGCGATGACGAGCAGAGCGATGCCGATGCCTTTCCAGTTGCGTTGCTCCTCCTCCTCGGAGGCCAGATCCTGGAAGAGAAACGGGAAACATTAACCCTTCGATCGTCAGACCATGCCCTTTCCCGTATTTCGTGCACATCAGGTTTTCTTACAATAATCTTAAATTTTCTAATTTACAAAATTTTTCACTTCATAATGTACACTGCTCAAAACAATTAAGGGAGCATTTTGTGTACTTTTGTTTACCCTTTCAGTCCCAACTTCTTATTTTTTTTATTCTAAAAATCTAAAATTTGTAGAATAGATTCATTATACATCCAGAATGAAGTGGTAAAAAATTTAAGGGGAAAAATATTGGAGTCAAAACTTTTGAATAAATTATAACAATAATTTTTTCAAAACTTTATTTGTAAAGAAAGGTAAAATCAATTTTTAAACATCTAAGAATGCGAGTACGAAGAAATTAGGGTAAATTTATTTCATAAAATGTTTTGGGGGTGGATTTTATTTTACCATGTTTTTCATATTTTCATTTAATTAAAGCAAACATTATTTAATTCTTCAAATGACATGATTCTTCCATCTAACGATAAATAAGTGTGAACTCAACTTAGTAAGAAAAAAAAAATCAGAAGCTGATGATACCAAATGGAATCATTTGGGTGAAAGGGTTTAAACCATGCATTCCCATAATTGTTTTGAGCAATGTACTTTTTTCATCTAGAATTGTTTTTAAGAATATCTCTTTTAAAATAAACCTGATTCTATTATTATTTTTTTTTAAATATTTTATTTGAAATAAATTTGAAATGTATGCAGTGAAAACAACTATACATATTTGCTTATTTCTTGGCCGTTCGGCTCTAATTAAACCTGGTCTTTACCGAGTTCGTTAATAGATTAGAACCTTTTTGCCAAAAATTATTATCTACATAAGAATTTAGTTGAAATTTTTCAATTATATTAAATAAATATACTTTTTTTTAAAAAAATAGCTCTAGCATTAAACGGGCTTTCAAGACTCCTTAGTTCTCTACATTTTAAAATTGTGTTTAAATTTAATGTTCATAATTTCTTTTGTTTGTTTATGTGTGTTTTGAAAAAAACTGATTGTACGATAACGGTATGGTATATATGTATCCTTCAGGTACATAGGAATTGGTTTATAAGAATACACATGCGATTAAAAGAATTATACATGTAATTAAAGGGATGAGACCGAGAGATGGCTAATAAGAAATGATTATAATATTACTTGTTATTAAAATTTAAAAATAAGAATCAAAATATTAAATCTTGCTTGGATAAGAGGGTTATATAAAGTAGAAAATTTTCGCTGACCTAAATTAAAACTATTGTCTCTAGCTTCTCGTGTGTTAGAAACATCATTAATGGTAATAAGTTTATGAAAATGGTTACATTTAAACTGAAAAGATTTACTCAAATTTCCCTTGGGGCCTCATCAGATTTACTTCGATAATTTTTTAAAATAGATTGCATTGAAATATCACCATCAATTCTCAGTGATTTAAATCTGAATACCACGGCACAAACCTTATTATACTTAAATAAATTTTATCAAACTTCTCTACATCCTGGGATAAGAAGTCTAAGTCATTTTTAACTAATTATCTTAGTAAAATAACAAATAATTTCATTTCGTATCTGTATTTACTACAATAGAAAATTATTAATTCGAAACCCAAGGGTCCCACAGGATAAGTTTGTCTTAAGGGGGAATGGGCGCGCTGGATCGCGGGTCTCCAAACTCAAGTGCCTCAGTGTTAATCCAATGGGAAAAAACTATTTTCTCTGCCACAATTCTCCGGCTGTATTGAATATTTTTACAACCGTTTTTTTTTTAAATAATAAATGTAGATAACTTACAGGTCTCTATTTTCCCACTTTTTGAAATAGCTTCGAATATTTTGTGCAAAATTATTTATTGAAAATTAAAATAAATATTCGAACCCATTTCAAAAAGTGGGAATGTCGGGACCTGTAAGTCAGCTATATTTATCACACAAAAAAATCCGCTTGCAAAAATATTCAATACAGCCGGAGAAATGTGGCAGAGAAAATATTTTTTTATCCGCATTGGATTAACTCTGATGCACTTTGCTTTGGAGACCCCCAGTCCAGCGCTCCCATTCCCCCTTAAGCGAGATACGACTTGCACGAATATATGACCTATTGGTAGGGGTTATAACATTACTCGTTATTAAAATTAAAAATAAGAATCAAATTAATAAATTTGGCTTGGATCAGAGGATTATATGAAATGAAAAACTTTCGCTGACCTAAGTTAAGACTATTGTCACTAAGTACCATGTGTGTTAAAAATCTCATTAATGCAACAAGTTTATGGAAGAGATGAAATTTGAAATGAAAGATACTCACATTTCCCATGAGCGCCTCATCGGATTTGATTCGATAAATTTTGAAAATAAAATGCATTGAAATATAACCCTCAATTCCCAGTGGTTTAAATCTGAAAGCCACAAACCTCATTATACTTAAATAAATTCGATCAAACTTCTACATATCCCGGGTAAAATTGTCTAAGTCAAATTCTCTTTATGTAACTAATTATATTACTAAAATAACAAGTAATTTCATTTTGTATCCGTAATTACTACAGTCTAATTTCGTTAATTAGAAAGCCAAGAGACGTACAGGATTAGTTCGTCTTAAGTGAGACATGACTTCTCCGAAAACACTATTTATAAATATCTACATGACGAATCACTATGTTCAATTATACTTGGTTATCAAGAAGGGTTATATGAAATAGAAAACTTTCGCTGACGTAAGTTAAAATAATTGTCTCTAGGTATCCTTGTATTCTCATTAATGTAATAAGCTTATGGAAGAGTTGAATTTGAAATGAAAGATAGACTCAAATTTCCCTTGCGCCTCATCGGATTTGATTCGATAAATGTTGAAAATCAAATGCAATGAAATATAACCCTCAATTCCCAGTGGTTTAAATCTGAATGCCACACAAACCTCATTATACTTAAGTATATTCGATCAAATTTCTCTAAATCCTATGTAAATTAGTCTAAGTCATTTTCTCTTATGTAACTAATTATCTTAGTAAAATAAGAAATAACTTCATTAAGTAATCGTAATTACTACAGTAGAATAGAGAGAAATAGAAACCAAAGGGACCTACAGGATTAGTTCGTTTTAAGGGAGAACGGACGCGGGTCTATAAACCCTAAGTGCTCTGCGTTGATCCAATTGAAAAAATATACATTTCTACGCCATATTTCTCCGGCTTTATTGAATATTATTACAAAGGTTTATTTATCGCATACATGTAGCTGATTTATACAATGCTCTATAAGCCCCCTTTGCATATTAGTTCGAATATTAAATTTTTTTTTTAATTCGTTATTTTGCCAAAAAGTATTCAAATCAATTCCTAAAAGTGGGATTATAGAGCTCTGTAAGTCGGCTACATTTATTATATAAACAAGAAGGTTTGTAACAGAATCGGTCACTTAACCCGCTTCCACACAACAGTTATGTTTAACAGATAAAAAGGCGCCAAACACAGCATTAATTCTATATTAAACATTTACATGGTAAATTTGGCTAGTTTCATTTATTTTATTTCGAAAATTCAATCATTACTTATCGTTTGCAAAAATTAATTTATATTTCAAAGAATAAATATGTAATATACGAGCGATTGTTGAGAATGGCAATGGTGATTTAATTCTAATAAAAATGGCTTCCTATGCTTTTTAAATGAGAATTAATTTTCGCAATTTTTTTTAAATAATTGAAGTACTTCGAATTCGAATTTTTTTCCGAAATTTTCAATGTATTCTAATTTCGATGCGCTGAATTTTTTGACGTATTATATTTGTACGTAGCATTTGTAGTTTGGGCTATGAAAGTGTGTGACGGACAGACAGACGAACTGAACGATTATAATACCTTCCACGTTTCACGTTATAAACGTAGTGTGGAAGCTAAAAACCGTTTGTAAAAAAAATTGAATACATCCGTAGAAATGTGGCTTACCATTTTTCCCCATTGGATTAACTAACAGAGGTATTTTAGTTTGGAGACCCACGCTTATTCTGCCTTAAGCGAGATCCAACTTATGCGAAAACAATATTTGTTAGGTTAGTTGGAATTATCGGCGCACTAGTGCTACACGATGGCTATTAAAACAATATTCGTAAAAACCCAGGGTGTCCGTAAAAGAATGTCCGAGTTCTGTTACCCTGGCCGCCTCGCTCACTTGACATCACGCCATGTGATTTCTTCCTTTGGGGCTTAAAAAAAAATATCGGGCTTACGTTCCACCCCTACCCCCACGATTTACCAACCTTGAAAGGTAGAATTGCACGGGCTGTTGCTTCCATTACTCCGGACAGTATGGGAAGAATTGCATTTTCGTTTGGATGCGTGCCGTATCACTTAAAGGCGCACACATTGAGCACTTATAGGAAAAACTAGGTTAGTTTTCCTTCAATGTCTTGTATGATTTGTTATATTTAGTATAAAATATACTCCTGAAATTTACCATTAAAACTAGGACATTTCTTGAGCTTTACCCGGGTCTGTAAACCGAAGTCTTCTCTCTATGTAAATCCAATGTTAAAAATAATTTTCTAAGTCTAATTACTCCAACTGGCATTAAATATTTTTACAACCATTTTTTTATTTCATAAACGTAGCTGGCTTACCGGGCTCTCATATCATACATTGAAATTGATTTTAATATTTTCTTATAAATTTTTTTATGGAAATTTAACAAATATTTGAACCAATTTAAAATATGGGATTATACTGCTCTGTAATCCAGCTACATTTATCATGTAAAAAAATAATCATTAGTGTTGTTGTTGTTGTTGTTGTTGCCAATCCCCAAAGTCCAGCGGGGCTAGACTAAGTCCATGAAGTTAAAAACCCAGAGGAAGTCCAGGACCAAAAAAGGACTTTCGAGTATATCATGATGGGTGAGTCCAAGGCACTCCAAGATGTGGGTTGGAGAAGCTTGCTCTGAGGAGCACTTGGTGCATGCGTCGAAAGTTCTCAAACCATCTGAGAAGGTCATAGTTCTGAGGTGTCCACTTAGAAAACGGGTAATTGCAGTTCAATCATTAGTAAAATTATGTCGTATTCATAATCATTAGTAAAATTATTCAATACAAACGGAGTAATTTATCTTAGAAATTATTTTTGTCATTAGAAAACTTAGGGGTTTGGGGACCCGACTACCGCCCCTATTCCTCCTTAAGGGGAGTCGGATGGGTGTTTGGATAATTCGATTTTCTGCTGTTCTTTTATTTTTAATCTGCATATCTATAGCTTTAATTTAAGACCAAGATTATCAATTTCTTTTGAGTGTTTTTCTTTTTATAAGCATTTTTCAGAAACTTTGTATATCAGTTCTTACCTACACCTTACTTTTCTTTTGCGTTTCCTGAAATATAAACGTTTTCAACAGTTAGGAACATTTTTCTCAGGAACTATAAAAGATATCAACGTGTTTTATTTAATAACTTCTTCCCCATTAATAGCTCTTTGATTTAAACAGAGGAATTTTAAATATCTCATGCTCCAAAAAAATTATATAACCTTTAAATCGGATTTTTTGGTTTTTTTAAAATATATTAAAAAAAATCACTGTTAAAGTATTTTTTTATACTGTGAAATATCCTCAGTTTAAATCAAAAAGCTATATCTAAGGAACAAACTAAAACAAAATCATAATGATATCTCGTATAGTTCCAGAGAAAAATGTTCCTAAATTTAGTAAAATTAACATGGGCGAGATTGAACTATCCGACTTCCCTTAAATAGCAACATTACATTGATTACTCGTTCATAATTGTATTAAAAATAATGCTATTTTTCCAAAACTAATAAGCCCGCAACTAAACTTCTAGTTTTTCCTTATACCAGTTTTGATCCAAGCCACAAATTTGCGGATTTTACCTTAGAAGCACATCACGATGTTTCGTGTTAAGGTCCAAAACGAAGTGCCTAGGGATGTACCTTACTCCCTAATCGTATTAAAATTAATTCATATTCCAAACTTGTGTTTCTGTATCTTTAAAGAGTTTGTTTTAATGTATTCCGTTTCATATTGGCTTCTGTATTTCATTATGAAACGTCTTTTAGGCAATCTTGCCTTTTGGGGATGGTGCAGTTAAAGAAATAATTAATTTATGTGGTTTACCTGCTTATTAAAAGGCCAAAAAAAAAAAAAAGAAAACAAGTATGCTTAAAATATGTTTTTTAAAGATTTTAACACTTAGTTGGTATTGTTTAAAGTGTGTTTGTTCAAACGGAGTTTTTTTTTTTAATGAAAACAGATTGAAAATAGTTAGGCATTAGCAGTGACTTACTACAGTCATGTTCTTTTTTAGACGAAGTATTCTTTTTAATTCATTTGAATTTGGCCTGTACTGAAGGATGTAGTTGACTGATTGTAAACTGAAGGATGTAGTTGCAAAACTCACATTTACCAACGCATAACTGAGATATAGGGTTTTGTCCTTTCTTTGGAGACTTCATCTAATTGAAATTACCATTTATAAATGTCGCCAATGAACGGACCTTACCCTATCTGTTAATTATACTTTGGATAATGTGAGTTTTGAAACTAGACCCTTAAATGACTTCCGCATTGAAAATTCCTAAATATGAACGCATAATTCTTTTTAAAAAAAATCCGCCTATATTTTCAACATAAACGCACATTTCGTCCTTGTTTTTAAAAAATAATAAAAAGGCGACGAACACAGCATTGATATTCTCTATTATTAAACATTTACATGCTAAATTTGGGTAGTTTCAGTTATTTTATTTCGAAAATTCAATAATTATTACTTATCGTTTGCAAATAATTTATATTTCAAAGAATAAACAAGTAATATTCCTCGTTTTTAAATAAAATGAAAACATTTCATATCAACGTACAAAGTATCTCGTAGTGAAATATATTTGACGTCATTTCAAACGGATCGATGTCGCCAAAATAATTTTTTTTAATTTATTGTCTAAAAGAATTTAAATTTCTCGAGCTATTGTTTCGAATGGCAATGGTGATTTAATTCTAATAAAAATGGCCTCCTATGCTTTTTAAATAAGCATTAAATTTTGCAGTTTTTTTTTTAATAATTGAAGTACTTCGAATTCGAATTATTTTCTGAAATTTTCAATGTATTCTAATTTTGATGCGCTGAATTTTTTGACGTATCACACTTGTCCGTAGCATTGTAGTTTGGGATATGAAAGTGGGTGACGGACAGGCAGACGGACTGAACGATTATAATACCTTCAACTTTTTACGTTATAAACGTAGTGTGGAAGCTAAAACACCCATATTTAAGACTTTTTCTCATAACCATAAGATGATTTCCACACTTTGTGATTTTATATCAGTTAGGCTATGTCCTCACTACGACATCAAACGCCACAAAGGCAACAAACGCAACAAAATTTTCGACCGCCAAGCGCGCCAAGCAATGCAATAGCATGGTGGTTGACTCTGCCAAGTCGCCAAGTTTTGTTGCCTTTGTGGCGTAGTCAAGACATAGCCTTATGATTTTCCATACAAAGACAGTTAACAACAACTGTTGAAAGGTTGGTTTGGTTGATTTGAATTCGTGCGAGATCTACACGAGGTATACTAGTGACAATAAATGCTAAAAAAATGTATTGAAAAGAATTTTAACAAAAATAGTTATTATCACAAAACAACTTGAAAGCTATACCCATACTTTGATTTCCTACTCCTAACTCCTGCGTTAAATATATGGAAGGAAAGGAAAACCTTTTACCTAGATAAAAGCCCTCCTTAACCCTAGCTTCTCGGAGTAATTCATTAGAAGGAGGAACTCATAGAGAGAGAACTCTCTCTTTGCAAGTTAATCGCTTTTGCATTTTCAAGACAAATATGATGGCGAACACATATCTGATTGTTATTTTGGGTATGTTATAGAATAACTTATATGGCTGTGTTATTTCAGGTGGGTAACTACCATCAAATGGAGTAACACTTTGGCTCAATCTTTTTAAGCTAATAACTTCATTAAAAAAAATTAAAAACGTGCTTGTATTTTCAATTAGTGGCAACTCTGAATTAGTATATGAGAAAAAAAATTTTAGTAGAAAGTCAGTACTATATATAGGTTTTATGTTTGATCCAAAATTTACCCATTCGACGGTACATAAGTCATTTTCATAAAATGTTACGATTATAACTTTAAAAAAAAAATAAAACGATTTATTATATTGATATGTTTGTTACTTCTACTTGAAACATGCCTCTTATCTAATAATACTCAGCAAATTATGTAATTTTTTTATATTTAGTTCCCAAATTTAAATTATTTGGATTTAGTTTATATAACGTCGCACTAAAGCAATTTAGATTATTTAGAAAAAAAGTAAAAATGTGCCCTCTGTACACTCTTAAAACAAACGAGCGGGTTTAACTCAGTCTGAGTTAATTTCCACTCCTTTCAGGTGCCGAAAATGCACTTCCCCTATACGAGTGGATTTCACTCTTTTGTTTTAAGAGTGTAACCAGTTCTAAATATTTTATTTATTTGTATTCCATTAAAAATACATTTAAAAGAATAAGGTTGTGACGCTTAATAATCTATTCAAAAGTGTGGTTACTGAAATCTATGAATTAATTCATGTACATATTGTTACTTCAAGTTTGTCAAGAAAATGAAAAAATACAAAAGGATAGATACAATATTGAATAAATATTAGCTAATGGTTCTTTTTAGGGTCTTGAGTGGCAACAGAAGAGCTAAATGAAAACAAATTCTTTCTTTAGCCTAGATTGGTAAAATAATTTCACATGGGAACGGAGCACCGATCGAATTAAAAGCAGGAATCTGGGAGGAACTACAGTCCCTGGACAAATTATTAGACGCACTGTACTTTTTTTTAGTAATTTCATGTTTCTTAAGAGTTTTTATGCAATAATGGTCTATTTAAACTACAATATTATTGATTTTTATTTAAAAGAATTGTTGTAGAATGACCATTGTGGATTGTTGTACAAAACCACTATATTTTCAAAATGGTCATGTGTATTTTACATGGAATCTTGCAGTGCGTCTAATAATTTGTCCATGGAGTGTATTTCACATGTAACAAGCCAGTTGTATATATTGTAATATAATAGACATTAGGTCAGATTAAAATAAAGGAATTATTCAATCAAAACTTGCACTTCGAAAAATAATGCTTAGTTTCAATACAAAATCTGACATAAAAGTCAACAAGACTCAAGGGGATAAATTTTCAACCACGTTAAAAACTTATTTTCAAAATAACAGCGCCTACACAAATATTCGAACAAACAGCATATGTTTATCAAAAAGAACCCTATTCAACAACTCCAAACAAAGATGGCGGACAACGTCTTTGTTCGAACAGAGGCAGAAGAAGCTCTTGCAAAATGGCGACCACCACTAATCGAATTTATTCGTGATGATGTATTGTTCTTTTTAACGTGGAACTTTTGTCTGCTCCCCTTCCTTAACTACAAAGAGAGTTTTAAAAGCTTCTGATGTTGTGAGAAAAATGCGTTTCAAAAGATTTTAGGGTGAATAATGAAGTGCATATCGGCAGTCATTAGAACGGCTACTTCAAGAATGGAATGATGTTTTGTTTCAGTTTTTAACTAAGATGTATATTTTGTTTGAATCGGGGATTGTATTTCTTGTTGAGGGATTAGGTAAATTAATATTTTAAAAGGAGTTATAAATAGGTACATTTTGTTATGCTTAAATACATAATATTCTTTTTTTTAATTTATTATATTCTTTAAAATCAATGCCCAAAGGAAATTTTAGTTATCTTTTGGTAATATAAAAAATTATACTTTGTTTTTTTTATTGTAAATTTTAATTATTTTACAATTTTAGCTTTACTCAGAGATTTTTTGTTTTATCATGTTAAACCTTCTAGTTTAAATTTAAACATTTCCTTTTGAAAACGTAAGTATGCAAATTATCTATTACATTAGCTAGAATAGTCTCAAGAGTCGCAAAAATAGAAAAAATGGAACTATGAAAGAATAAAAAGATTTACATTTATCGTGTCAGATAACTATAACTATCGCCTAATCATGGCGAAAAACTATTAAAAATATGAACTCTAACTGTCTTAAAAATAAAGTAAAGAAAATACATTTTCTTTTTAAACTATCAAAGTTACTTCGCATAGCTTAAACATAGTTTGGTTACTTAGAACTTTAAATTTTAAAGAAAATAGAAGTAGATCAATCATTATTTTACCATTTCATTCTTTATTTTGAAAGACAGCTCAAATTTCTTAGACTTTAAAAGAAAGAAATAACCACCACACGTTCTCTTCCGACATTCAAAAATAATTGTCCTTGGAAAAAAATCTCCGAAACTCTACCACTATGCAAAATGACAATAATCTCCTCGACATCGAAAGATGGAGGCGATCGGAAAACCATCAAAATAGATCGATCCATCTACCCAAAATTGCCAAAAGATAAAGTTCGAAGATCAAAAAAAGTCATACGCACAAAAATAGCGAAGAAAAAGTTTCCTTGAAACCGAAAAAAAAGGAAAAAAAATCCCGTCGCGGCGAAACAGAGATAACAAATTGAAGGAACTACTTTCTTCCGCTAGGGTCGTTTGCTTTGATGGTCTCTTCAGCGCGCTTCTGCGTGAGATGGCCCGCATAAATATGTTATGAGGCGGAAGGATTTTTTTCTTGTCAGTTGAAGTTGGTACGTGTGGTAAACAATTTGGAATGCACTTGTTATGCAATGCGTTTCGTGCTTTTGAAAAATGTAGTGTAGAATATCTGTAGTTTAGCTCCCACCCCACGTAAAAGTGAAATTTTATATAAAGACTTCCAGATGCTACATTTTAAAAAGAGAAATGTGTGCTCAGTTTCACCAAAAATATGGTTTCTAGTAGTCACAACGGCGGGTGAAATATTTCACCATATTTTAGGTGTTCGGTTGAACAACTTTCAAATATTTGAAACAAAATCGTGAGAAATGGTTTAAACGAATATCGAAAAATATGGTGAAACATTTCACCACACAGCCATTGCAAATATAAAGAACCATTATTAGGGTGAAATAAAGCATACATTTTTAACACTGTACATGTTTTGATATGTGGTTAGGTTAGTTTGAATTATCGTGGCACTAGAGCTACACGAGGGCTATTGGCGACGGGCGTTGTAATTTAGAACCACAATCAGGTGACGAGCCGAAACCTGAGTAGGCACCCAATGTAACCGTTAAGGGCGACATCGTACGCAGCATTGGGACTTTGGGGCATATTTAACGTGCACTTCCTCTACACGGGGTATTATTCGTCGGATATTTTTGGCTGCACGGGGCGTTTATAGGTCGGCAGTTATTTTGGCGATGGCCGGACCCGAACCTGGGACCTTCCGCATGCAAGGCGAATGCCTAACCGACTGGGCTCCCCAGCCTCCTGTTTTGGTATGTGATAAGTGAGGTCTGATTGGTTAAAAAGATTTATTGTTTCCGATAAAATACGAAAATGAAGTACATTTTCATCTACCAAATGTAAACATACATTTCACACGAATTATCAAAATGCAGATTAAATTGTTAACTTTTTATAAAAAGCAAATTTTCATGTAAACCAATATACATTTTTAGGTAACACAAAAACAAAGTTGTAATCTCTCCGTTTCTTTAACATATCTCAGTGTTAATCGAATGATGCATTTTTGAATTATTTTAAAAATACATATTTCAGACTTACTTTCGATTAAAATATGGAACATAAGGTATACAGCATAAGGTATACAGCATACGGTATACAGCATACGGTATACAGCATACGGTATACAGCATACGGTATACAGCATAAGGTATACAGCATACGGTATACAGCATAAGGTATACAGCATAAGGTATACAGCATAAGGTATACAGCATAAGGTATACAGCATAAGGTATATAGCATAAGGTATATAGCATAAGGTATATAGCATAAGGTATATAGCATAAGGTATATAGCATAAGGTATATAGCATAAGGTAATGAAGTATTGCGATGGATTCAAAAATCTGAAATGGAGATATTGGGTTATTTCTTCACAATCTGCCGTTTGTGAAAAGTGATTTTTGAACATTTACATTGGTCCTTGTGTCAAAAAAACATTCTACAGCTCGAAACAAATGAGCTATATACTTATAAGTTGAGTACACGAGTTTCTAGTACCTGTCGGATGTTATACTAAGTTTTTCAAGAAAATTGCGTATTCATAAATCGTAGCTGCTATAGAACTTTTAGGTTTTAAAGGTATTGCTAAAATGAAAATAGCTACGGGCTTCGAGTTTCTTTTACATGAGTTTTTATTGAATTATTCTTGAACACGTGTTTCCATTACACGTAGGACGTGACCATAAAGTTTTCAAAAAGAAAAAAAAAATCCACAAATCCAAAACGAGCATATCAAGTATCTATTATTGAGTGGTAATTGAAAATTGGTGTTTTACACCCCTGGTGTTTATTTACAATTTAAATTTGTTTTAGCTATTAATGTTTTAATTTTATTTTTATGCATTGATATATTTTATTTTAGTTAAAACCAACTAAGTAAAGATACTTAAATATTGAAACATCATAAACCATTATCTTACGGAATTAATATATTTATATAGTTCGAAATATTTGAGTGCGCCAGTAAATCTCTTGAACACGATATTTTCAACCATAAATTATAGCTTTTGAACTCTTTTCCAAAACGATCAACATTTTAAACTTTAACATTTAAAAATCTTTAGTAAGTTTAATAAAGTTTTCTTGAATAAAACATTTAAAAGTTTGATAAATTTATAATAATAAGCTATGTTTGAATATTCAAATGCATTTGATGGATATTCCAAAATATTAAATGATGTAGATAATTCAGAACACAGACTATTTTATTCCCATCATGCATAACTTTATTTCATGAAATCATTAATGATATACTTCATGTTTGAAATCTTTCTAAAACTTAACAATTGTACATGAAACCGTTAGAAAAGGGAAATTTTCTATGAAATGTATCTAAGTATTTTTTAAACCTATTAATTAAATTTAAGTCTATATGCTGTTCTAATACTTATCTATAATAATAAAAGAAAGAGTCTGTCTGTTTGTCTGTGGATCGTGAAGTACCTACTTATATTGCTCGAAAAAATTCGAAATTTTTAATATAGATTCCCTGTAATACCTACGTGTGCACCCGAGGCTTAGTTTTTTCATATTTGATTACGTTTTAATTAATATAATTCTTTACAAAAATACGTCATCCATACGAGAGTGAGAGACCGAAACTGGGGCTTGAAAACACATAGGCCGGGGCGGAACAGGGGCTTGACGTCATCCGTAGATAAACATGAAGTCCAGTAAGAAGAGCCGTTAAAAAATGGACACAAATTCGATTTCTACTTTAAATTTTCAATTTGAAAGAAACTTTAGCGAAAGGAAAAATTAAGTACAAAAACGAAATATCAAGAGGTTTTAATTTGTAGGATTGTTATTTGACTATCATTATTTTATTTCATTTATTGATTGTAGAATGATTACCACATTTCGGTTGTTAAAATTTAAATATTGCCAAAAGTCGCCAATGAACAGACCGACCATTTTATTACAGTTGTTTCAAAAACAAATCACCGTTATTAAGTGTTAACCCATGCGACGCCGGGTTTAGAAAGCTAGTATAATATAAAACTACCTCACTTTCCACATTCGGAACATATGATTGATAAACCGTTGGGTAAAAAAACTGAAATAACCAATGCAATTTCGCGATTATATTATTCAAAATTAAATTTCAAAACTAATCAATCAATTATTGTGACGTCTGTCTTTAAATAAACGAAAGTTATAAATGAGGTTTAGATTCGGTTGCCACCGCCAGCGCATAAATTCTCTCTTAATTTCGTTAAATATGCATTCGATCCATCTTTGTGACGTAACAGAACATTAATCTTGGATATTCAAATCAAATATTTAGAGAGAGTTTCTCGTGTGAGAATATAACATAATTCCTTAAATTCATTTGACATTTCGATTTAGGATGATTAGGGTTCGATTTTTCAAAATAACTCATTTATTACGACGTCAGGCAATCAAAAACTCGTTTGTTTCTTAAAAATTGCATCGATTACTTATTAAATTACTATTTTGTTCAGTTCAATTATTGAGAAAATTTTGAAGAATTATTGCGAGATTTTTGTTTCGAAATCTTATTGCTTACAGTTATCTAATATGAAATATAACGCAATCATAGATTTCATAGTTAAAGTATTAGATTGGCAGATCACGTGACCCCCAATGCCAACGACGGGACGCGCATGGAGACCAGAATAAGAGGGCAAACAGGCCAGTGTTGCCACCAGTTTTAGGAGAAAGTCACTACGAAAAAATACCATTTAATTCTAAAATGACAAAAACATACCATAAAAATACTAGCAAAGCGCTTCACGTTTTTTTAAAGCTACAAAAAAGATTCCAAAATGCAGCAAAAAATTTTATGGTATTTTTTTGTAATTTTAGAATTAAATGGTATTTTTTCGTAGTTTTTTTCTCCTAAAACTGATGGCAAAACTGGCCAAATTGCCCTCTTATTCTGGTCTCCATGCGCGTCCCGTCGTTGGCATTGGGGGTCACGTGATCTGCCAATCTAATACTTTAACTATGATATCTATGAACGTAATGAAAGTATTCCATTGCAAATGTATCATATTCCTATTTAGATTTAGAGCTAAAATATCTGATATTCGGTTGATTTCAAACGTATTGTATTTAAAATTCATACGTTAGGAATCTTACGAAATACCTTAAAAAATTACAATTTGTTTTATAGCCGCTGTTTAGCTATGAAAACAAAGATTTTAGACGATTGTACACATCAACAAAACAGAACAAAAATCAAAAAGTATAGAAGAAATCGGCTGTTATGCATATGATTTACAAATAGCGATAACTCATACTATTCATTGAATAGAATGCAGTCAAAAAATATTTGTATGACTGGAAATGTTTGTTTATAAACAAATCGCGGCTGAATTTACGCAGACGGCACACACGTACATAAATAGTTTACTTACTTAAAAACAAAAACTGAAGCAATATATTGCAATATATGAACCATAACAATAACAGGAATAGGGATTTTCCTAGCGCTAATTTGGCACAATTTTTAAATGAGCAAAATTTAAGTTTTTTTAAATCAAAAACTAGAGAAATTATAGGAGCAAAATTTGACTTTTGGATGAAAATTAATACGAGAAATTGTGACTTGAAAACAGAAAACAAATAATAAATATCCAATTATAATTAGCGCATCATACGAATTTTGGCGCTCTCTGGCGCGATTGGAGCAGAATTTTCATCTTTGCAATATCAATAGTCAGAATATGTGGTTTGGTTCTTTTAGAATGTGCAAAATCTAAATTTTAAATGAAATTAACATATTCCCGATAATATATCCGACACAGATAGACGACGAAATATTCTCTCATAATCCTTCAAAAGTTGATGAGCCGAAAATTTTAAATTTATGTATTATGCATGGGTCGGTTCAGATCTTATTTTTTAACAATACATGCGGAAACATAAATTAAGTTTTGGTTTCCGCCAGGCAGTCTCGAAAAGCCAAAATATATGCAAATTTAAGGCTGGGTATTTTAACTTTGAAAATTAGAGTTCGGTTGGGTATATTTGATGTCAGAGCTTGTTAGGGTTTAATAAGAAAGTTGGTGAAATGTGTGTATTGTTATTGAAAATAATGAATAAATTTTTAGCATTGGGTTTTTAGTTTAATAAAATTGTATTTTAAGTCTATAAAATAAGTTGTATATTGTTTTAAAAAGCATGAACAAAATTAAGAGCCAACAATTCAACATGGATAAATTTTTTTGTTAAGAGCAATGAAAAAGGATTTTTTTAAATATTAAGGTTTAGTTTGAATTATCGTCGCACTAGAGCTACACGAGGGCTATTAGCGACGGGCGATATATTTTAGAACCAAAGTCAAGTGACGAGCCGACACTTGAGTAGGCACCCAACGCAACCGTTAAGGGCGAAATCGTACGCAGCGTTAGGACTTTGAAGGATATTTAACGTGTACTCCCTCTACACGGAGTATTATTCGTCGGACATTTTAGGTTGCACGGGACGTTCATAGGTTGGCAGCTATTTTGGCGATGCCCGGACCCGAACCCGGGACCTTTCGCATGCTAGGCGGATGCCTAACCGACTGGGCTCCCCAGCCCCTTTAAATATTTAAAGTAAGAAGCTAACGGTGTTAGAACCTGTTGTTACAAATATTATACACCAATCTGCGTATATACATTGCTTTGTATAAAATCAAGATGTCAAAGAATAGTTAACAAGTATGTATCACTGCATTCAAGAATGTTTAGACGAAAATAAATTTAAGAAAATAATCAGCGAAATAATAACACTTTTGAATTAAATAACCATTCAGTTGTAGGTAAAAATAGGAATGTTCCTTTTAACACTACCGTTTGTCATTTGATAATTTAAAATCGCCATTTAAAAGACAATTTTAAATATGTCTAGCCTTTAGTTATGATAAATTCAAATAATTAGTTTCTAAGGTAATTAATTTTTAGCTTTAACTGCGGTACTAAATATAAATGGACTCTATAACTACGACCAATATAATGCAGTGTAAAAATATTAAATTTATTAAATAAATGAAATGAATTAAAATGTATCATGTTTTATAAAAAAAATACAAAAAATAGAATTTTTTTTCATTTGAATTAAAAAACATTTCATACAAAGTACGAAAAATTAATCTTAATATTGCATGAAATTTCGAAACATATGTTTGAAATTAGTTGTTAATTATATCGAAAGGCTTATAACTAAATAGTTATATCAACAAACTATTTCGAAGTTACTTTAGAACCCAGCTTTCCTTACAATTATTTTATGTGTGTAAAATACATAAATTCAGCAACGATATATAAGTAAAGTAAGATAGGGTGACGTTTTAAGTGTTCCACAAACTTGTCGATGTCAACATTTTGAAGGGGAAAAATCCGATTACCCCAATTAACAGCATTTTAATTAAAATGCAACAAAATCAATTTGCGTAACGTAGTTTTTTATTTTTAAAATATCTTAATCTCTTTTTTCTTTAGTAATTCGGTTCATGGGTTTTTCTTAAATAACTTTCCTTACGTAATTAACAGCATATCTTGAAAGCTTCCTTTTTGTGTTACCTAAAGAAATTTTCGAATAATAATCTAATTAATTCTGGAACATACCAAAAAGGGATACAATCTGATTAGGGAAAAGTTTTATCAGAAATTTCTTTTACTTTCGTGAAATTATGAAAAGAATAAATTTTAATTCTTTTTTTTACACTTAATTGATTTGGAGGTATAATTAGATAAACTTAAAAACTTTACATAATTTTTTATCAGACAAATTGCTCAATAAAATTTTTTACTTCCTTTTCCGTGTACTAACTATAGTGACAAATACTAGTTTAAAAATTATATAAAAAATATAGGGTTTCAATCTAATTACATATGCATCAGTTTGTATGTAGTAAGTGTATTTCATTTTTTTTCTCATTGTTTTTGCTTATAGTATTTTTTCCTTTCCCGTAAACGGTAATATTGTTAATTTTTTTATATACTTTATTTTTTAGTTCCATTATTTAACCAAGTAAAGAGCAATTTTTATTATATTTTAGCTCAGTGTATAGTTTAAAAAAAATACACATTTTCCCCTTGTCTTATTATAAGAAAAGTTCTCGTTTAAAACAAACGAAAACAAAATTTAAAAGTTCTTTATTCTAATTTTATAATCCGAGAAAAAATTGTTTTGAAGTACATAGCATTATTATTTTTTTCATTTTAAGAATTCTCATACTAAGTCCCAAAGTGAAGACTTAAAAAAATCAATCTTCAATTTTTAATTAAAAAAATATTTTCTTGAATATATCCTTAGTTATTCCCATTTCATCAACTATAACACAAGGCTCGACCTATTCAAAATTTTTGGGCGGGGACTTATTTTTCTAAGTAATAATATCCAAAAATAAGCTGCAACTCCCTTTTCAAAGCTACAGAATTTTCTCTCTTCTTCAATAGTATCTGTATTTTAAGGTGGTTGTAGTTGTTAAAACTACAGGGTAGACCAAAAGTAGGCTTACAGTTAGTTAGGTATACAGTTATTTATACAGCAACATTATTTTTCGAAAGCATGTCTGATTGTTCAGTCAGTTGATTGCGCATTATCTCACAGAACTGTAATAAGGATCGTCCTCAAGAAGGCCTCGTAACTGGGCGGTACGGTTTAAGGTTCAGCTGGTCCATCAGGCGTTGTAACATTGCTGTTGGGATAATAAGCTCCCGAGACGCTAGTCGAGTGGACTTCTTTTTATGTTTATGAATGTTATGCTACACACTGTCTCCGCATTTTCATACTTTCAGTTGGTCTTAAGGATCCACAGTCGGTGCTCCTCACTCAGATTCCCAGCAGTGGTTTGCACTTATAAACAAAAGCACAAATTTTCCACCAGCACAAATCATTTTATAGGATAGCTGGCAGATGGCGAGATTCGAAGTTTCATACCCTGGAAACATTATTTGCTTACTCCTTAAGCATCAAATAAATATTCCGAAGCTATCTCGAAACTAAACCAAACGAAGTCCACGAATCGCTGCTCTTTGGATAAGATACGCTGTAGTACAACTTTATTTTAGCCAACCAACAAAACTAAGCACGATTATGTCAAATACCTGTTCTAAATAACCCAAAGTTCTTACCAACGGTACAGCATTAACTGTTAGCCTACTTTTGGGCCACCTTGTATAACCATCTCAAAATATTACCCTAGAGATACATTAACACATTCTGAAGCATTAAATGAGACAGTTAAAACCAATCTTACCGCGTTATTACATACACTCGTTCCTTATCACAGCGTTAAAGTTCACATTTACCTTCGCTACTGCAGATACGCTTTCTACGAGAAATATTCATATTTCTATGATGTTAAAGAAATAAATTTGGGTTATATTTGACCTGCTTTTAAGTAAGACTTACCTCATTTATATCTGCATTTAAAATCGGCTTCTTATATGCTATCAATAGAATTTACCTTGTAAATTAATTAGATTTCTATTTATAACATATAACTTGTCATTTGAAAAGATAAAGGAATAACATCTTCATTGACACAAAAATCTCAAATTTTTCAAGAATGTCACTTATGACATTGATCCTTAAACTATGCATTTAAAGCTTTCTTTCCTATTTTAATTTCGAAAGAATTTTTCTAAAAAAAAAGGAAAAGTATTTAAATGATGGAGATGTCCGTTAAGTTTGACCATACCCTCTTCCAAAATCGGTTTTATCCGGTTTTTTAATGTTATAATTTCCTTTTTTCTTTTAGAAAGGTATGAATGACACCAGAGATTTATATTTAAGTCTTAATTCAATTGAAGTGTAATTGTAATGTAGTTGAAGGTGACGAATAAAGAATAACTCCAACAGTTTCAGATAAGCGCATGCGCTTGTACCGCTACATCGTTGCACAGGCTGTTGCTTCCATTACTCCGGACTTGCTGCAGACAGTATGGGAAGAATTGCATTTTCGTTTGGATGTGTGCCGTATCACTAAAGGCGCACACATTGAGCACTTATAAGAAAAACTAGGTTATTTTCCTTCAATGTCACGTATGAGTTGAAGGTTAGATAAAGAATAACTCCGAATACGTTTAATAAGCGCATGCGTTTACACGCCTAATCGTTCAACAATGGCTGTTCTTCCATTAGTCACAGACCTTAGATTTCGCTTGGATACACTATTGGCGCCAATTGAACTTGACAGTTATTTTTTTAGAAACCCCTAATCACATTAAACTCAACTTGAGTTTTGATGTAATAAATTCTAGGAAACACACATTCCTAAGAAATAGTGTTAATCCATTGTTACACAGCATGAAACACCAAAATCCTGTATAAACCTAATCCTCGACGAGACACAATTGCTCAGAAATAGTAAATGTATACATCTAGAAGATTTACACAGTTTTCATTAAAACTACTTTAAATGATATTGACATATACATAACAAACTTCAGATTAGCATTAATATTTGTTTTTTGCGAAAGTTTTTTTTCAGAAACCACAACTTGAATATTAATATTATATCATTTTTAAACATATTCTTTTTAAATGTTCATTTTAAAATCTTAGTAAAAAAATTGTTGCTAAATATTTTGTTCCGTAATTTCCATGAAAGGTTGCTGTTAAAACAGTATGTTTTAATTTCTCGAAAACTGTTTTGTAGAGTTTCTGAAAAATTTATTCACATTTTTTCGCGTTATTGATGTTAAAGCTATGACTATCTCTCTCTCTCAAAAAGCATAATCTAAAATAACTAGTTTTTTAAAAATATACAATCGTGAGCTACTCAATTTTTACTGGACGCTTGGCGACAATTTCGTGTAAGCCGTTTCTAGATGCTCATAAGAATTTTCTCCGATGACCGTCTAGTTACGCAACATTAAATGGCTAATAGTTGGTTGGTTGACATCAGATTGGCTGTTTGGAGGGACATTTGGCATGTTTGTAGGTGTGTTGGCGATAAAATGTTTGTTTGTGAGAGCGTTTATAATGTGTTAGTATTTTTGGAAAATAAAATGTTCTATTTGAAGAGCTTAGAGTGAAATAACGTGCTAAGGGACATTTTTGGAAAAAATTGAAATATTTGAGTCAATGGACACGTTAGTCTCTCCTTTATAAAGATAACAAGCTTCCCCCTTCTCATAAACTATAAGTATATTTTTTTAAGGGGACGCGGTACCCAAAAAATTAAATCCAGTATTTTTATCGCTAGCATTTTACCTATCTTTTTACAAAGAACTAAAATTCAATAAACATATACGAAAAAATGATAAGTATTAAAACATAATTTTTTTTTTAAATTAAAAAATTAAAATTTTTTAACGTTTTATCAAAATGCTAATCTTCCTACAATTTAAAGAGTTTTGTAATGGATTTTTTTTCAAAATGTTTCCACAACATCTATTAATAAAAGTTGGTATGGATATTGAGCTATCAGTTAAACAAAAAAAATATGTAGCTTTATGTATAAAAATGGTCAAAAAATAAGATTTTTTTTTGTAAATTTTCACCTTCATCATTTTTTAAAAAAAAATCTATTTACACTAGACCTTATCTCATACCAACTTTTGTTAAACGCATATGTTTCAAACCAGAAAAAAACATTGGAGCTCTACATTAATTTACCTAAAAGTCTTAGGGTTTTAACCATTCACAAGCTGAAAAAATTTAAAATTTTAAAAATCAACATAAAATTTCAAAAACCATTTTACCAAAACACTATATCATTTTCAATAAACCTCCACCATTATAAAAGAATCCATTTTTTGCAATTTCCTGAGCTCACAGCATTCGAGCATGTTTAATTATTTTCTGGGCAGCCCTAAATTTTGGGTAATGCGTCCCCTTAAACTTTTGTCAGTGCCGCTTTTTACATATATAAGTGCAACCGAAAAAGCTCGTTTTCACCTTTTTTTTTGTCACTTAGCACATTCTTCCACTAAGCTCTTCATTTGTGTAAAATCTTTTTTTTTTTAAATTACAATCATGCAAAAGCACTAAAAATTTGGGTTGTAGCAAGAATTTAATGGGTAGAGGTTTTTGAAGCCTACTTTCTTTTTTTATTTTTAAGAAGGAAAAAAATGGTAAGTTGTAATAACATGGTGGAGATGTCCGCCTGTCCGTCCTGACCCCACTTCAAAATTAGGTTCTATACTTTTTTTTAAATATTTTTTTTTAGGAAGGTATGACATCAGAGGACCTATCTTTTAAACTTTTTTTGTCTGTCTGTACGTTATATTTGCTATTGTAGGTCGCATAAGAATAAACATAGCTAATAGAATTTGGGAATTTGAATAAATGGTAAGTTTACTAGGAAACCTACTTGTTTGTCTAAAATAATTCAGTGAGCATTAAAGTAAAAGAAAAGTAGAATATTTTAGTTTTTTAAAACTTCTGGTTTTTATATTGTTTATTCGCATTTATTGTTAAAAAAAAGAACAATGTGATAATTATGTGATTATTACAGTAATTTAATAATGTGATGTAATTATTAACAGTTATTTAACAATGTGGCTATTAACAGTGATTTAACAATGTGATTATTAACAGTGCTTCAACAATGTGGTTATTAACATTGATTTAACAATGTGATTATTAACAGTGATTTAACAATGTGGTTATTAACAGTGATTTAACAATGTGGTTATTAACAGTGATTTAACAATGTGATTATTAACAGTGATTTAACAATGTGATTATTAACAGTGATTTAACAATGTGATTACTTATGTGATGTATCTTGGTCGGTTTAAGGTTTTGTTTGTAAATTTGTAAAAATATAAAGTCTTTGGTTTTCATTAAATTTCAATATATAAATACATTTTACATATTGTTTAATTTTCAAAAACTACAACAAAAAAAATCACAGGCAGAGTTATTACATTACCATGTGTTTTGAAACAGGTTATGATCTTGAATTTACATTTATTTATTTTCTTAAACTTTTAAAATTTGAACCTACCTTGGATAATTGATTTTTTAAAAAGAACAAGTATCTATTGTAAAACAAATTATTGATGTACCAAGGCTATTTAAAAACGTTGTCCTATTGACTAATTACTTTGTTAACATTACTTTATTTTTTTACTGTAAGAATTTTTATAATAAGTCTTCAAGTGAAGAATTAAAAGAAAAGGGCAATTCACCATCGATTTACGAAAAGAACTATTTTGAAAATTATCTTAGTAAGGTTCCATTCCGTCTTTACTTTCGAGGTGGAATTTTCGCAGCAACCAAAACTTTCTACACGTCAAAACATTCCAATTTCGAAAACTTGTTCTAAATTATTCTATTTATCGATTTGTGCTAAAATGTCATTCCTTAACTTGAAAAGTTGGCAAACTGAAAAGTTCAGATGAACGTTTGCTGCTAACAACCAAAGAATTCTGCCGAGAGCTAGAATAATTTGAAATTTGTTTTTGTCATACAAATGGTACCTTGTTAACGTGAATTTAAAGAGAGAGCCGAAATAATTTATGTTAACCGTTGAGAATATTTTGACATCAAACATTGGTGCAAAATTATTTCGAAATCAATAAAATTTTAATATAAATTTACCTCTCTTGATATATACCTTTATTATATACTTTATTAACGTTAATTTGAAGGGAGAGCCGAAATATTTTATGCAGTCAAGAAAATTTTGACATCAAACATTGGTGTAAAATTAAACTCTTTCGAAACCAATATTATTTTAATTAATACTAATATATGTTATAATAAAATGATTACTTATACACAATTGATAACATTGTATGAAATTGCAAATTCTAAAAAAAAGAAATACCAGCGAAAACATCTCTGTAAAAAAGAAGCAAGTTATACAAAAAAAAAGCAGACTTGGCGCTAAAGAGAAGTGAAATAAAAAAAGAGAACCAAGCTCACTAAAGGTTGCTGAGGTATTAAGTACTATTAAGCTTTGTGTTTAAATCAACCTCAGACATAACACGTTCTTACTAGCTGTTTGAGCAACTTGACCATTCCGCTGTGTTTAACCGGTAAAAAGGCGCCAAACACAGCATTAATTCTATATTAAACATTTTTATGCTAAATTTGGCTAGTTTCATTTTAATTTCATTTCGAAAATTCAATAATTATTACTTATCGTTTGCGAAAATTAATCTATATTTCAAAGAATAAATATGTAATATTCCTCGCTTTTAAATAGAATGAAAATATTTCATATCAACATACGAAGAATCTCGAAGTGAAATATATTTGACGTCATTTCAAACGGATCGATGTCGCAAAAATAAATTTATTTTAATTTATTGTCTAAAATAATTAAAGTTTCTCGAGCGATTGTTGCGAATGGAAATGGTGATTAAATTTTGATAAAAATGGCTTCCTATGCTTTTTAAATGAGCATTCAATTTTGCAGTTTTTTTACATAATTGAAGTACTTTGAATTCGAATTCTTCTCTGAAATTTTCAATGTCTTCTAATTTCAATGCGCTGAAGTTTCTGACGTATCACACTTGTCCGTAGCATTTGTAGTTTGGGCTATGAAAGTGGGTGACGGACAGACAGACAGACAGACAGACAGACAGACAGATAGACGGACTGAACGGTTATAATACCTTTTACTTTTTACGTTATAATAAACGTAGTGTGGAAGCTAAAAACCCTTCGTATCTAGTAAATATTTTACCATGTAACGAAACCAATACTTAGTTTGTTCCTGTTTAAGAAGCGATGGATCATCTCGAGTACAATCACGGCCAACTTCAATAACAAGGCCAGAGAAGCTTTCCCAAACATGAGCGTAGACGGAAATTTTGACGTCACTGTTCCCAGTGACGAAAATCGAGAAACTAGTTCGGGCGCATTCGGAACCCTTAAATTGTGATCAGCCGTGAACGAGTGGTTCCGAACAGGTTTCGAGACATGTTGTCTTCATCTTCGGAACAACGTCACTTGTAACTATGACGTCAAAATTACCGCCCCCGAGCTTGTTTGGGAAACCTTCTTCGGCCTTAGTAGTTAAGTAGGCCGTGGTACAATTCGTTAAACGAATAGTTATGGCAAGTACTTAATTTCAAATTCACAAATGAACATTTATCTATACACAAGAATAAAGTTTATTAAATACGAAAGTGCGTTATGAAACGTCATTTGAAACAGCGAAATATTTTCTTTGACCAATATCTTTTATTTATCCAATATTTTATTACACTTTACAATTTAATGGGGGAAAACTATAGCGTATGTATTACTATGTCTCAGCTAGTAGCATAGAGAACCTTTCTTAATCTATTTATATTCTCCTTGGAACACTTCCGATTTCAACGCTCCGCCATTTTCGAACCTCATATTACTGTCACTAATAATTTCCATTGCATTTGGAAAATCACACCACAAGCTAAACCTATTAAGAATACCCAGAGAATTTAGATTACCTGAATATTACAGTAGATCCTTTATTATTATAAAATATTATACTGGAAACTTGGTTACGAACGATTATCTCTAAAGTCTAACTTTGTAATGGGTTTTGGAATCGGATTCCCAGTTTCAATTGCTGATATGATTCTTCGGGCGTTTCAAATGCGGCGGTTACGGTAACGTTCACCGTATTTACGGTGCCAGGTTATTGCAGTGGAAAAGTCATATAAATGAATCTTTTACATGCAACGGAAGACAAAACCGTACTTTCGGTTTTATGTGGGGTAATAAATTAAATACTAGCGACTTTGTTAAACGCTGTTGCAGCTGGAATATACGACAGAAAAATTTTGCGCGCTTAAGGGGACGCGGTACCCAAAAAATTAAATCCTGTATTTTAATCGCTAGCATTCAAATTAAACTATTTTTACAAAGAACTAACATTCAATAAACATATACGAAAAATAATAAAAATTGAAACATAAGTTTTTTTTTTAAATTAAAAAAATTGAAAAATTTAAAGTTTTTTCAAAATGCTACTCCTCCTACAATGTAAAGAATTTTTTAATGGATTTCTTTTCAAAATGTTCCCACAACATCTATTAATAAAAGTTGGTATGGATATTGAGCTGTGAGTTAAACAAAAACAGTTATGTAGCTTTATGTATAAAAATGGCCAAAAAATAAGATTTTTTATAAATTTTCAACTTCATTTTTTAAAAAAAAAATATTCACACTAGACCTTATCCCATTCCAACTTTTGTTAATCGTACATTTCTTAACGCATAAAAAAAATTTTGGAGCTGTAAATTAATTTACCTAAAAGCCTTAGGGTTTTAACCATTCACAAGCTGAAAAAATTAAAAATTGAAATTTGAAAAAAATCAACATAAAATTTCAAAAACCATTTTACCAAACCACTATATCATTTTCAATAAACCTCCACCATTATTAAGTATTCCTTCTTTTTTATGCGATATCCTTACATCACAGCATTCGAGTATGTTTAATTATTTATGCGTTCCCTAAAGTACTAGAGATTTTTTTAAACGCTGTTGCAGATGGAATATTCGGCAGAAAAATTTTGAGCGCTTAAATTCCCTAACATTGTTACTACTTGATCAAAACTATATAATTACGGTTTTCGCTTCCTGTGGGTTCTCTTGATCAAGTTGTAACATACACTCTTAAAACAAACGAGCGGTTTTAACTCAGTCCGAGTTAATTTCCACTCCTTTCCGTGCCGAAAATGCACTTCCCCTATATAGGAGTAGATTTTACTCTTTTTGCGGAGTGGGTAAAAGAAAACAATCTGCGTCCTACACTCTTAAAACGAGCTGTTTTAACTCAGTCTGAGTTAATTTCCACTCCTTTCGGGTGCCGAAAATGCACTTCCCCTATAGGAGTGGATTTCACTCTTGTTTTAATAGTGTACATTCTATTAAATTTGTTTTACTTATGAAAGACGAATCGTATAATGAAGGTGTGGTGAATCTTATTTAATTTACTTTCTATTAACTTTCTTTGTTTCGGCTCCCCATTTTGAGCCCCATTTTGGGAAATATAACTTTTGCACACGGTACTTATCTTTGCACCCGAATCCTGTAAAATTACGTACTAAAACTAAAGTTCTGTCAATCAAATTTTTCACCCAATTGTATAACTGAGATTCGAACCGAACAAGACATCACTTTGCTCTTAATTCAAGCCAAAAGGACCTGTGATGTTCTGAACCATATTTACTTGTTATTGATGTTATATGTAGTTTGTGCTGTGGTCAGTTAAATTAAATGTCTTAAAAAACCTTTTGATCATTCCACATTTATTCATCTACAACACCGGTCACCACGCCTCAATGTTAGTTAGGTTAGGTTGAATTATCGTCGCACTAGAGCTACACGACGCCTCAAAGGTATAGTTATAGAAAAATGTGTTTGAAATAGCTCATTTGTTTTAAAATGGAGTAGCCAAATTTCTTTTTGTTGAAATGCTAGAGGGTTTTGAACGTACACCTTATCACTTTGCAGAAACCATGGAAAGCGTCTACTGATGCCTTTAGTATTTTTTTTAATGATCTTGTTTTTCATATTTTGAAATACCGTTCAACATAACTTTTTTTGGGATACAAAAAATTAAAATCAACCAACGAATTTGATAACCAACTTTAATCCAACTTTGTGCCCAGTGGCTCAGTGGTAGTGCTTCGCATTGCCACGCCACAGGTCCGGGGATCGAATTCCGGATTGGGCGAGGTTGACCCATCCTTTCATCCCTTGAGTGGGTCGATAAAATGGGTACCAAGCATGCTTGGGAACTAAACACTGGGGGTTCTGCGTGAGGCTGACCACCTTACCGGGGCATATGCCTAGCACCCCAGAACCCTAGGTAACGAAAGCTGAAACGGGCACGGCAGGCCTTGGCCCACTAATGGGCTGTTGCGCCGAAGAGAAAGAAAAATCCAACTTTGTAACTCCAATATTTGTTTGATTTTGATTCATTGCCACATAAATTAAATCAAACAGTTAAGAAACTGATACGAATACAGAAAGACAAAATATCAATTTTCCTAGAAAATTCCATTTAAAATGTTGTCCACCCAATATACCACGTTTTGAAGTGAAATCTAATAAACTATATCTTACGATATTCAAAATCTAATTCACATAGAGCAAAAGAAATATTTCATTTATATTTCACAATACTTCTGATAGACAACGCTGTAGGCTCCAAATATTTAAATTGGATAAGGAACGGCACTGACTTGTTAAGAGATTAATTTTCTTTATTATATTGAAGGGAAGTTTTGGTGTTTTACTTTTTATATAAGCCCGCAAGGAACCGCTGTCTATTGACAATTGAAGGGTGTAATTGCGAAACTCACATTCTTCAAAGCATAACAGAAAACTTTTAAAATACAGTACAATGGGCTATAAAAACAAGATGGTTTGTAACAGAATCCGTCACTTAACCCGCTTCAACACAACATTTGTGTTCAACAGGAAAAAGGCACCTAACACAGTATTAATTTTATATTAAACATTTACATGCTCAAATTGGCTAGTTTCAGTTATATAATTTCGGAAACTAATTCAATTATTTTTTTATCGTTTGCTAAATAAATTTATATTTCAAAGAATACATATTTAATATTCATTGCTTTTAAAATAGAAGAAAAACATTTCATATCAACATACAACCAAATAAACTCTCTTTTGAAATATGTTGACTGGGACGTCATTTCAAACTGATTTACGTTGCAAAAATAAATTACTTTTAATTTATTACTTCAAAGAAATAAAGTTTCTCGAACGATTGTTGTGAATGGTAGTGGTGATTTAATTATAACAAAAAGGGCTTATTATACTTTTTTTAAATGATAATTAATTTTTAGTTTTTATATAATTGAAGCACATCAAATTCGACTTTTTTTTCCTGAGATTTTCAATGTCTTATAATTTTGATAAGCTGAATTTTTTGACGTATCACACTTGTCTGTAGCATTTGCAGTTTGGTCTATGAAAGTGGGTGACAGACAGACGGACTAAACGATTATAATACTTTCAAACTTTTTTTTTGTTATAAACGTAGCGTGGAAGCTAAAATCTGGTTCTTTTCTATTTCTCGGGCACAAATCTCATCGAACAATCTTTGGCGACAAGTTTTTTTAAGTTCGTAAAACAGAGTATACCATATATATCATAGTTAAAGTATTAGATTGGCAGATCACGTGACGTCCAATGCTAACGACGGGACGCGCATGGAGGCCAAATAAGAGGGCAAAATGGCCAGTGTTGCTGCCACTTTAAGGAGAAAAATACTACGAAAAAATACCATTTAATTCTTAAATTACAAAAAAATACTAGAAAAGCATTTAAAGCACTAAAAAGATTCCAAAACGCAGCTAGTACTTTCACGATATTATTTTGTAATTTTAGAATTATTCTAAAATTACAAAAAAATATCGTAAAAATATTAGCTGCATTTTGGAATCTTTTTAGTGAATGGAAATGCTTTTATAGTATTTTTTTGGTAATTTTAGAATTAAATGGTATTTTCCCCATGATGCCGTAGCATTTTTCTCCTTTAAGTGGCAGCAACACTGGCCATTTTGCCCTCTTATTTGGCCTCCATGCGCGTCCCTTCGTTAGCATTGGAGGTCACGTGATCTGCCAATCTAATACTTTAACTTTGATATCTATGGTATACACAGATAAAGGACCACAGTATACACATCTAAACGTTACTTTTGGAAATATTAAATTTGGTGGAGGTTGCATATTTTTGGCTGCTTTATTGCTTGCTCCTGAGAAATGGAAAAGTAACTAAATCCCACAAAATATATAAATTCACAAGTTTATGGGAGCAATATTGTTAGTTGAATTTTATTTTACATATACACTGCTCAAAACAATTAGAGGAGCACTTTGTGTACTTTTTTTTAACCCTTTCAGTTTCAACTTCTTATTTTTTATTTTTAAAATCTAAAATGTGTGAAATAGATTCAGTATGCATCCAGAATGAAATGGTAAAAAACAGGGGAAAAAATCATAATTTTTTAATTAAAATTTAAGGGGGGAAAATTGAAATCACATAACTTTTGAATAAATTATAACAATAATTTTTTCGAAACCTTATTTGTTAAGATAAAGTTAAAATCAATTTTTAAACATCTAAGAATGCAAGCATGAAGAATTTGGGGTCAATTTATTTCACAACAGTTTTTGGGAGGGATTTTTATTTTACCATGTTTTTCATATTTTCATTTAATTAAAACAAACGTTATTTAATTCTTCAAAAGACATGATTCTTCCATCTAACGGTAATTAAGTGTGAGCTCAACTTAGTGAGAAAAAATCGGAAGCTGATGATACCAAATGTAATCATTGGGGGTGAAAGGGTTTAAACCATGAGTTCCCCTAATTGTTTTGAGCAGTGCATGTTTCTATCAAAAATATTTTCCATCAAAACCCTAAGAAGTAATTTTATTGCACAACCAATCATTTTGACGTCTATTCGAGATATCGCCAAGCAAAAATGCAATAGGAAATCCTACCAAATGATATCATGATCTATTGACGAAATGGTTTCTTGAAAACGTTTTGAAATGATCATGCGTTATTGAAGGAATGTTATCATGCGATAAAAAAAAGTATGTTGAAATGATATGATGAGTTATCATATCCCGTTATGGAACATCATTACACTCTTAGTTGTCTCTATTCTATTTTATCGGTGCATTTTAAAAGCATAAACTAAAATTTTATCAAACTGAAGAATTTTATCGCACAACCAACATCGTTATTCATATCGAGCAAATGCAATAGGAATCATATCATGATCTGAATTGACGAAATGGTTTCTTGAAAACGTTTTGAAATGATCATGCGTTATTGAAGGAATGTTATCATGCGATAAAAAAAGTATGTTGAAATGATATGATGAGTTATCATATCCCGTTATGGAACATCATTACACTTTTAGTTGTCTCTATTCTATTTTATCGGTGCATTTTAAAAGCATAAATCGACGATTTACATTGTATATCCTGTTAAAATTTTATCGCAAAAAACATCGTACAATTATCATGTGCTAATGATGAAATGATATCATGCGAAATTGACGAAATGGTTTCTTGAAAACGTTTTGAAATGATCATGCGTTATTGAAGGAATGTTATCATGCGATAAAAAAAGTATGTTGAAATGATATGATGAGTTATCATATCCCGTTATGGAACATCATTACACTCTTAGTTGTCTCTATTCTATTTTATCGGTGCATTTTAAAAGCATAAATCTACGATTTATATTTTATATTCTGTTAAAATTTTATCCCAAAAAAACACGCCGTACAATTATCATGTGCTAATGATGAAATGATATCGTACGATGTAAAAGGAGTACGTCGAAATGATATTATGTACTATTGATGAAATAGTATATTGAGATACGGAAAATGTTTTGAAATGATCATGCCTTATTGATGAAATGATCATGCGTTATTTTTGAAATGGTATCATGCGATACAAAAAAGTTTGTTGAAATGATATTATACATTGTCATATCCCGTTAGGAAATATCACTACACATTATCACTTATCATTCACTTACATTCCTTATTCTATTTCATCGGTGCATTATTAAACCATTAATCTACGATTTCCATTGAATATCCAGTTAAAATTGTACCCCCAAAAAACATCGTACAATATTTATCGCCCAATAATACTTATTTGTCATTGGCCCATTTGACCAACCCACAAACACTTCTAAAAAATGTCACGCATCACTTCTTTAAAAAGTCAGTTGTTTTCCAACAAAACAAAATGTCGTTCCGAAAAAAAAAACACGAACTATTTTAGAAAAAGTCCCCCTAGAATCTAATAGAAAATCTCCTTTACTACATGGAAAAAAAATGAGGAAAGAAATATAAAATCCTTGGCCTCCATAAAATTCTCTCTAGCTTCTCAAGTTTGCGCCGATAAAAATAAAATGATAAAAAATTTCGATCTATTTCCACAGAAAAATGGACGTTCGTGCATTTTATCTAAACATAAATACAAATTACACCCGGACGCAGACTCCCATTCATAAGGCATAAGTGCCGCGGGTGTTTTGTATTCGGATGTTGTCGGGGTAAGAAAGAAAAAACAACCTTACACTTTAACCTAATAATTGGCTATTCTTCAAAGGACTACACTCTTAAAACAAACGAGCGGTTTTAACTCAGTCTGAGTTAATTTCCACTCCTTTCCGTGCCGAAAATGCACTTCTCCTATATGAGTGAATTTCACTCTTTTTCGGAGTGGGTAAAAGAAATAAAAGGAAACAATCTGCGTCCTACACTCTTAAAACGAGCGGTTTTAACTCAGTCTGAGTTAATTTCCACTCCTTTCCGGTGCCGAAAATGCACTTCTCCTATAGGAGTGAATTTCACTCTTTTGTTTTAAGAGTGTAAGAGACATATGCCCCACATATTTTGCACATTGAGCATTATAGTATTAATATAAAAAAAGAGTGAAATTACAGTCACTGGAGAAATTATTAGACGCACTGCAAGATTTCATGTAAAATATTAATTACCGGGTGATATTGTACCATTTTATTATTTTAAATTGATTTGTTTTTTATTTTTATAATATCCAATCAATTACCGATTTATTTGACATAAATAAAACAGCATTCATTTAGAAAAGCATAAGTTTAAGAAAAGTGAAATAAATGTTAGTAAAAGTCAATATTTAGTTGAGCCACCTTTAGCCGCTATCAAAGCTTTAATTCTGCGCGGCATGCTATCAATGCAAGACTGTACTGTCTCCTGCATTTGAGGATGATGATTCCACACATAAATAATCTTATAATAATTAATATAAATTCATCTTAATCGTAATTATTCATAATTATCTTAAAATAATTACACATATGTAGTATACAACAATTCTTTTAAATAAAAATCAATATATTGTAGTTTAAATATACCATTATTGCATAAAAACTCTTAAGAAACATAAAATTACTCAAAAAAATACATTGCGTCTAATAATTTGTACTGTATGTTGTTAAACTCTTATTAAAATTAACTTTTTTTTTTTAAACATAGCAAAATTGCTTTCATTTCCTTATAATCCAAAATAGGTATTTGAACGAAAAAGCAACTGTATGCAACATTCTCCTTGTGCATATTTAAATTTTGACTTTGTTAGAAGATTAAATGTTTTAAAATTACTTTTCATTTGAAAATTACATTTATTCGAAGCAATTGATTTCAAATTTTTTGTTGATTTGAACAATAAATAAATTAAAACTTTTAAAAATATAACCTTTATATTTCTTATGAACTATAAAGAGACGCATACGTGTTGCCACCTATTTATGAAAATTATATTTCAGTTCACGAATTTTTTTTAAAAACCTAAGATGTTACAAGTCAACTACATTAACTTTTTTCAAGGTATTTACTTATTAAAAATTTTCTTGCACGGCGAAGTCATGGTCTCCTCACCTTTCAGGCAACTTTTGTTTTTTTTTGTGTGAAGGAACCAGTTTTGCCTAGGTTTTTATCACGTGGAGCAAACAGTGCCGGATTTAAAGACACAGGGCCCCTAGACACTTGACATTTGGGGCCCCCACTATCTCGAAGCTATTTTGGAAATTTTAGCATATTAAATACACTAGTACAGAACATATAATTTTTAATCGACTTTAATAAACATCAGAATAATACAGTATGTTACTATAGCTATTCTATAAAATTTCTAAACTCACAAGGCGAACTTTCTTCTGCTAAAAGGTTTTCGGAGTTTTTCAAATGCTTTTAAGCGATTTCTTGGCAATTTTATCTTTTTAAGGGCCCTCTTCCTGACTGGGCCCCTAGGCCCGGGCCTTGTAGGCCTAGGCCGAAATCCGGCACTGGGAGCGATCAAAATTCACGCCAAACACTTATAGTCTGACGATTGAACCGCGGAAGAAGAACCAATGGAGAAATCGGTTTCCGAACGCCACTACTCGCCAAGCACACCTCAATACGGACAGATACCCAGTCGATGAAGGATTTTCCTCCCTTAAGTATGAATTAATAATAAAAAATTAATAATTAAATTAAATAATTAAATATAAAAAAAAACATCATCCCAAAACAACAGTTCTGCAAAAAAACCCTCGAAACTATCTAGTCCCACGAGATATCTCCGTGAAAACCCACCGGAATCGGTAAGAGGTCAGAGCCAATCAAATCAAACTATTCCTATACGTCACACGTACAAGTCGACGTCATTTCCGGAGAAGCGTATTTCAACAGGAATTAGACCATCTCCAATTTCCCGGTTTACTACATCGAATTTTTCAGGATATACTGTGATTTCGTTTGTTTTGTGTTGTGTCGTGGGAAGCATATTATATGTTTGCTTAAACTTTTTGGGAATAAAAAACAGGATTATTTTGGATGTCAAATAAATCAGAAGGTGTTATAAAATGTGTGAATAAAAAAACATGATGGATTTTGAATTCCATAAATACTGAAAATAAAGTATCGTTGATTTTATTGTTAGCAAAAGGAATTAAGCCTTCATCTTAAGAGGGATTGTCAGTCCCATAGAGATAATGCATTGGTTTTGGAATCACAACTTCCGCAGAAGTATTGCTTGCCATGTTAGCCCTATTTCTCTAGGATGAGAATCGACATAACATCGAAATGAAATAAATTTGAAACGGAAATGTTTTCTAGTTATTTAATTATATATTTTTGAAGTTGTAAAATGCTCCAAAATATACAGCAGGTGGCGACACTATTTTAAAACTTTATCAATTAATAATTAAATAACTGGATGTTATTTTCTTTTCAATTTTGTTTTAAATTGTTGTTACGATGATTCCCATACCTGTGAAAATGGGATAGCATGGTAAAGCAAATTCTTTTGCAAAAGTTGTGATTTCAAAGCTAATGCATTAGCTCTACGGGACTGACAGTCCCTCTTAAGATAGTTATCGTAATTTTACTTATAAAACCAATCCAAGTTAAATGGTAATATAATTGAAAGAGCAATTAGATAAAATTGTGTGAGCAAAATGAACACAAGTTATGAACAGGTTTGTTCATTATTTTTTTATTACTTAGGCATTACCGTGGTCTTTAGCTATAGGATGGATATTTTGCTAAATAAAATAGTACATTTCTAGACCGCAATCGAAATTTTTACTTAATTTTTTTATGGAAGTCTTAAAAAGCCACAATAACTGAAGTTACTAAGTATAGGTTTGTACTAAAACGAGGGTTTCGACAACCCTTCTTCCCTTCACCTCTCATGGTACTTCAGTTCTCTCATTTGATAAGCTTTTGAAGAATGCCCGGACGTTGATTTCTATGAATTTCGGCAAATTTGTCAGGAGTCTGTCTACTTAAGAGGGAGTGTCAGTCCCATAGAGCTAATGCATTAGTTTTCTAATCACAACTTCCGCAGAAGTATTGCTTTGCCATGTTAGAACTTTTTTCCCATGCATGAGAATCAACATAACATCGAAATGAAACAAACTTTGAAACGAAAATGTTATCTAGTTATTTAATTATATATTTTTGAAGTTTTAAAATGCCAAATATTACAGCAGATGGCGACACTATTTTAAAACTTTATCAATGAATAATTAAATAACCGGATGTTATTTTCTATTCAATTTTGTTTTAAATTAATGTTATGATGATTCCCATACCTGGTGAAAATGGGATAACATGTCAAAGCAATTCTTTTGCAAAAATTGTGATTTCAAAACTAATGCATTAGCTCTATGGGACTGACAGTCCCTCTTAAGGGGACGCGGTACCCAAAAATTGGTCAAAATATCTATTTTTCAATTTTTACTTATTATTTACGATATCTTTCTAAACATTTACTGAAAGTTTGATAATGATATCTTTTGTAGAAAAAAAGTTATTAAATATTTTCTGGAGTCATTTGAATTTTTCAAGTTTTCATTTGCAAGTTCGTATTTCGTCTGCTTTCAACCTTTTTTTTTCTCTGTTTCGCGTTTTTCAATTCTTGTGTTTACAAAACCCCTAAGGCATTTTTGCTAATTAAGTTAGAATTTTGAAATTTTTAACCTGTGTTCTTATATATATATATATATATATATATATATATATATATATATATATATATATATATATATATATATATATATATATATATATATATATATATATATATATATATATATATATATATATATATATATATATATAATGGTGCACAAAATTGTGCATGGAATAAGGTCTACTATGTATAGTAGTTTTTTTTTAAATGTTAAATTCAATAATTTGTATTTTTGTTGTGTTTTTTGAGATTTTCAGTATAAATGCATGTTACTTTTTAACTGTAGCTCACATTTTAAAATCCATGCATAGTTCTTGAACAAAAATAGTTCTAAAAACAAACTATAAAAGTTTGGTGGAGTTATTCTCAAAATTGAAAGAGGAGTAGCGTTTTTAAAAGTTCAAAATTTTGACTTTAAAAAAAATAAAACACCGATTGTAAATATTTGATTTTATTGCTAGAAAATGTTTATTTAGAGTGAACATTACATAAAACCCCTATAATTTACAATTTTATGTTATTATTTCTAGAAATAATGTTTTGGGTACCGTATCCCCTTAAAACGTTGAATGCCTAATGAGCTGCAATCAATTTAGACCTCTTTCGAGCAAAAGGGTTTGCAATACAAGTACAACTCCTTTCAAACGTTTATAAAAATATAACCGCAAGGACATTTCTTTTTTAGCTTCCACACTACATTTATAAAGTAAAAAGTGGAAAATTTATAAAATATACGTCATTTCCTCACCCAGTTTCACACCACAAACTACTAATGCTAAGACAAGTGTGATGCGTCAAATAACTGAAACGAAATAAGCCATTGATCAAAGAAAAACCTGCAACATTTGATACTTAAAAAAAAAGCATAATAATTCCATTTTCATATTCTTTTAAATCACCATTGCCGTTCAACCAACGTAAGATAATCTTTATTTAAAATAAAAAATGGAAACTAGCCAAATTTAGCGTACTAATGTTTAATAGAATAATATAGAATTAAATGCTGTGTTTGGCGCTTTTTTTTTTTCTTTTGGTTACCACAAACAGTGTGTATGCGGTTTTAAGTGAACGATTCTCTTACAAACCTATGTGTTATATTGTGGCGGAAAAAGTGTGAAATAGTGTGAAATATCTAGCAGATAGAAACACCTTAAAGACACCGATATATTTTTCTATAAAATGAACCGAAATCGAACTTGGCAATACACCAGCTCTATCTAACTTACAAGATGCATCCCGTGAAAAAGAACGAGAAACTCTTGGCTCGCAGCCTGCCTCAGAGAAATTCCCTTTGAAATTCTGATTCAATTCTATTCCTGTAACTCTCAGGAAAAGAATAGAAGAGACGTGGTTTAAATAATGTATAAAAAAGTCAGAAATGCAATCGGGAAAGGAGACATACAAGTTACAGGAGGTGAACTTGTTGAATCTTTTTGATAGTCTTTTCTTGTGTTTGACGTTTTGATATATTTATTGGAAAATATAGACTAGTTTTTTTTAAATGTTGTAAAAATAATTGTTTTTCTTATTGGAAAGTTGCATGATTTTAATCGAAACAAATTTAAGCTAAGTAATTTAAAAACCTCTATTACATGGATACAAAATATAATTTAATTAGAATTATCTTTAAATTTAAACAACTTAATATTTAAACATTTTAAATTGAAATAGCCTTAAATCTAAATGCCAAAATATAAATTAAATCATTTAATCAATAATTTCCAAACTTTTTGTCTTAAAAATAAAAATTTTTAGTCGTTTGAAGTTATGACGTTAATGTAAGCTACAATTTATAAAATTAAAAAAAACAAGTAGGTTTGTAACAGAATCTGTCACTTAACCCGCTTCCACACAACAGGTAAAAAGGCGCCAAACAAGGCATTAATTCTATATTAAACATTTACACTTTAAATTTGGCAAGTTTCATTTATTTTATTTCGAAAATTTAATAATTATTACTTATCGTTTTCAAAAATTAATTTATATTTCAAAGAATAAATGTGTAATATTCTTCGCTTCAAAATAGAATGAAAATATTTCATATTAACATATAAAGAATCTCGTAGTGAAATATATTTGACGTCATTTCAAACTGATCGATGTCGCAAAAATAAATTTATTTTAATTTATTGTCTAAAATAATTAAAGTTTGTCGAGCAATTGTTGCGAATGGCAATGGTGATTTAATTCTAATAAAAATGTCTTCCTATGCTTTTTAAATGAGCATTAAATTTTGCCGTTTTTTTAGATAATTGAAGTACTTCGAATTCAAATTCTTTTCTGAAATTTTCAATGCATTCAAATTTCGATGCGCTAAATTTTTTGGCGTATCACACTTGTCTGTAGCATTTGTAGTTTGGGCTATGAAAGTGGGTGACGGACAGACGGATAGACAGACGGATATTATTCCACTTTTTACGTTATAAACGTAGTGTGGAAGCTAAAATATATTTTGTGTGAATAGCTTTAACATTAGAATCTGTTTTCAAGACTTTACTAAAAGTCATAACATATTTATTTTCATAACGTTTAAAAATTTGGTAAAAATTAAATTAACTTCATTATATTTTTGCTAAATATTAGCTAAATACTGAACTACATCATTTGTAATATACATTACACACTTTAAAATAACAATATAAAGCTTATCGTTTAAATTAAATACCCAATTTTATTTCTAACTCGTTTTATTAGGTAATTATTTTTAGGTAGGTCAAAATTGGTAGTTGGAGTCCCCTAGATGGGGCCACAAATAAAATGGCTCTCAGTTCTGGGTAATATGCCGAGTCTGCGAAGGATTGACCGCCAATATTGCAGCCCCATTGGAGAAAAAAAGTTTTATTAAGTAATTGTTCGGTTAATTTTAGTTATGGCTACTAACTAGTACTAAAACCATCATTTATGAATATCTCGTATATATGACAGCAAAGTTCATCTTCTAAATAAACCTTCTTCTTTTACAAATTTAACAATTAAATAACCAGAGTCGTACTTGGCTCTGTTTACACTCTTAAAACAAACGAGCGGTTTTAACTGAGTCTGAGTTAATTTCCACTTCTTTCCGTGCCGAAAATGCACTTCCCCTATAGGTGTGGATTTTACTCTTTTTGCGGAGTGGGTAAAATAAATAAAAGAAAACAATCTACGTCCTACACTCTTAAAACGAGCGGTTTTAACTAAGTCTGAGTTAATTTCCACTACTTTCCGGTGCCGAAAATGCACTTCCCCTATAGGAGTGGATTTCACTATTTTGTTTTAAGAGTGATAAGCTTCATACGGAGGAGAGAAATAGACAGACAGAAGCGTTCACACCAAACTATTTTGTGAGAAAGATATTATTTTATACCCCATTTTTCTTTAGGCCGACTGGGCGGCTGAACTGTCAGGTAGCTGGGCCAGGTAGTCAGAAGGTCCCGGGATTGAGCCCCGGCATTTGAGCATGAATATTTATGTTGCGTGTTTGTCTGTATTGTCCTGCTGAGTACAATACGACACATCGCACCGTACGCGGAAAAGAGACCTATCGCGAAAAAGACCATTCTTCAGGAGAGCCGTTTAAAGTTTTGGTAAAAATTCGAATTATCACAAAATCGTTCCAAATCAACCTAGATCAAAAATATTCGGCATGGATATCCGTTTTATGAGTATCAAAAGGTATGCATAGTCATTTTTTACTTTAAATTTGCCTTTGCTGAGATATTTTCAGATAGGTCTTTCTTTCGCGTACAAATTTGAACGATTTTGTACGCGAAAGAAAGACCTATCTGAAAATATCTCAGAAAACGCAAATTTAAAGTAAACAAGTAGGTTTGTAACAGAATCTGTCACTTAACTCGCTTCCACATATTTGTGTTTAACAGGAAAAAACGCGCCAAACACAACATTAATTCTATATTTAACATTTACAAGCTAAATTTGGCTAGTTTCATTTATTTTATTTCGAAAATTCAATAATTATTACTTATCGTTTGCAAAAATTAATTTATATTTTAAAGAATAAATATGTCATATTCCTCGCTTTTAAATAGAATGAAAACATTTCATATCACCATACAAGGATTCCGTAGTGAAATATATTTGACGTCATTTCAAACTGATCAATGTTGCAAAAATAAATTTATTTTAATTTATTGTCTAAAAGAATTAAAGTTTCTCGAGCGATTGTTGCGAATGGCAAATGTGATTTAATTCTAATAAAAACAGGGCCTTTAGCTATTTGTAATTCAAACTTTTAAACGCCAAAATTAACTATTTTCATTAATCTTCTTTCTCAGATTTAATAATTAGACTTTACCGTTTGCTAAATTTGTTTGAAGTTCGAAGAATAATGATGTAATCTTTTTTAATAAATATTTTTGTCGCCACAATTTCCCATTTACATTTCTTTCGAAAATTCACTTATTTATAATTTGTTAAATTAATTTACAGTTCAAAAAATTTATAATTTGTACAATTGATGCTTTAAAAATAAAAGTGAAACTTAGCATATTTTTTTTATGTTAAGTTAGAATTCTCTATGCATCTTTCTACATACATATATATAGAACCATTAAAAGAACTCTATTGTGATAATACAACAATCCAAACCGAATTATATCACATAAATAAATATTTTTTCAAAAGTGTATTTTTATTTTAACAAAAGTTTCTCGTACGTTTAACGAAATGGCAACAGTGAAAATATTGAATAAAAATGGAATTTGCATGTTATTTCAATGTAGATTAAATTTTTAGTTATTTAAATTTTAAATAAGCTTCTAGTTTAAATTTTTTAATGAAATTTGGCATGTAGCCTAATCTGATTTTTTGCTTCAAAATGACGTATCCCACTTGTCTGTGGGACTTGTGGATGACAACAGTGAAAATATGAATAAAAATAGAATTTGCATGTTATTTCAATGTAGATAAAAAAAATTTAGTAATTTAAATTTTAAATAAACTTCTAATTTAAATTTTTTAATGAAATTTGGAATGTAGCCTAATCTGATTTTTTGCTTTAAAATGACGTATCCCACTTGTCTGTGGGACTTGTGGTTCTTTCTGTGAAAGTGGGTGACAGACAGACGGACAGACAGACAGACAGACAGACGGACTGAACGATTATAAAACCTTCCACTTTTTACGTTATAAACGTAGTGTGGAAGCTAAAACTCGTATAATAATATGAATTATAATATTTCTTATAAAAATACTTGAGGTATTTGTCGGTACCTATTATAGTTAAAATTTTGATATTTAAGTAATTTTGATGTTATGTTTGCTGTGTTTGCATTGTTTTTAAATAATTAAATAACAATAAATAGATCATAAGTTATGGATTGTGAACCCATATTGCTTAATTGGCCTTTATTGAAAAATAAAAAAAATAAAAGGTGATAATAGATTTAATAAGTTAAAAATAGCTTTAAAATTTCAATAAAAAAATTAAATTTTCATCAAAAACACTGAGTATTATTTATATTTATTGTCTAGTAAAAGATTGAACCCCCCATAATTAAATGATAGAAAATGGGAAATGTTAAATAATATTAGTGTGAAGATTGACAATGGCCTAATTTTACAACTATGCGAATCACCCAAGTAATGTATTAACTTTTTAATGCATATATAATTACAAATATTTACATTCTATTCTTAAAATAGAATTAATATTCTTATATATAATGGGCAATTCCATATGTGACGGAATGACATTTTGAATTGTAGAATTGAAGTAAAACAATTACCACGAAGCTATTTTCAAAGGGAAAATTGTGTTTTCAGTTTATATATTACTGTTAATGATTAAAAGATAATAAAAAGAGTTTAAATTTTGTAAAAAGTATTTTATTATTTCATTTTTGACTAACTTCTTTTTGTGTGACGGAATGACATTTTTGCAACCACGACTGCATCCTGGTGCTTAAAAACGGAAATTTCTGTGAATTAACAATACATTGAGTTTTTAAACTAATGCATATCTTAAATATGATACATAAGCTATGTAAAATTATAATTTAGGGCAACCTACCTGTAATATTGTTTAAGTTATTAACTGTCATTTGACGTGACGGAATGACTAAAAGTTTCATAAACATATACTAAATTAAAAGTGTGTAAATTAATGCATTTTAATCTATTTTTTTATTATCTGGAATACTCATAAGATATTAAATATTACATTATATACATTTATTCCCTTGTGAAAGGGTTTTTAAACGCGTATCCAGAACGATGTCCTACTATTTGAAATGCTCAAAGTTGACATTTTTATGGAATTGCCCTAATATGAATTATTTTTACATTCAGTTCCTATAAACTTTTTTCGTTATTTTATTATTTGAAGACAAAATCATTAAACGTGAAATAATTATCAAAACGACATTTCCACTGGCAATTGCAAAACAATTCGACTACATTTTTGTTTTTGCTCGCAGCCATAATTACTGCAATTTTTTTTTACATAAAACTCAAGAAAAAAGAAGTAATAAGGGCATACCACGTAGGCAAAAATATAACAAATCATTTGCCGGTAGTGGTAAAAATAAGAAAAAATGTTTCTTTATGAAAAAATACTAAATAAAAAAATTCTTATTCATCAAAATACAACTTATTGATCTAGCCTAACATTTTTATTCTTCTTTGGGTACAAAAACGTCATTCTGTCATTGAAATTATTTCCTTTTTTATGCCTTAACGTAGGTTTGAGGCGCCATCTATCAACGAACGCAAATGATTTTTCAATAACTTTGGAACATACTCTCAGAATATCCAAAAGCAGTCATTTCTCCTTGAAAATAAAATAGAAATATTATGATGACCGAATCAAACTCAGAATGCGAAAAAGGGAAATGTAAGATCAATATGAAACAAAAGAAATCCGAATACATCCCTCGAAGCGTACTTTAAAAGTTTATGACACATAAATTCGAAAATATATTCTTCTGAATTTATTCCTGTTTAGAATATTATTCTAACGGACTTTTGAAGAATATATAATATGTTTAATGTGGCGATTTGAATTTTGTAGTTATTTCAGAAAATAATTAAAAATATTATATCATAAAATCATTTTTTTTTACATATTTGTTCATAACTTAAATTTTTTTTAAATAAGAATTTACAAAAGCTTACTATATTTAGGAATAATAACCATTAATACTAAGATTTATAAATAAAAACATTCATCAATTTCTAAAAGTCAATTTAATCTTTAATCGAAATTATGTGTGTGTGTGTGTGAAGATAAAACTCCTATATTCCAAAGTACATCAACAATTTATTGCAAAAATTTCACACATCAATATTGCGCTGCATTAAACATTTATCTGCATAAAAGCAGTTTAAAATGTTCTAAATTTTTAATAAGAATTTTGTCAGAGTAACAAAGGTATAACTCTTTTATACTAGATCTTAAAAATTGTAGAATTTCTAAACTTTTTTTAGTTCGGCTTCCAAAAATTATCTTTTGTTTTTGTACAGTTTAAAAGATAGTTTTAATGTCAAAAAAAGATAAAATATAAGTTTGCAATAAGTAACTGTTTATGTTGGAACCAAGTTTGAAAAGTAATTTTTGATAATAAGCAAAATGTTAATATTTTTTTTAATATCTAGTATTTTATTTCAGTTATTTATTTTTCAAAATGTAAAGTTTTTTTTCACTGACTTACTGCCTTAATAATAATTTTTTCTTTCAAAAATGCGGCTTTTGTGTTTAAAAAAAAGGAATAATGTTAAATATTATTTAAAAATTAAATAATGCTAAGTTTAACTTACACAATTTAGAAATTTTTCTAACAAAGACCAAATATATTTCACCACCATTTTCCAAAGTTCTAATAAAGTCTTAAGTAACCCAGATAAGCTAAAAACCATCACTTTCGGAATTAAACCTTTCTGACTCTGAGACACATAATCAGAGACATCCATCCTTTCATTACTTTGTTTGAGGTTTTAATGTTTAATTAAATGACTTTAAGAGAGGCACTTCAAAACAGATGTTTAAATTTGGAGCTGAAATTAACGACTTGGAAGTCGGAGAAGTTAAAGTAAAGAATAATTTTGTTTGGTGGCTAATTTCGGAATAATTAGTATAAGGGAAAATTATTGCAACTGAGCTGATTATGTAGTTTTGAGCGACATTTTAAAGCATGTTTTAATGTAGAACTACGATTCGTTTTAAATGAGGTTTATAAATACGTTTTAATTTTGGGTTTCTAAAAACTTTGGGTAGTACTAACAAAGGTTCTTTATTAATTATTTTTGTACTGAAGCGGTGGGTTAATCTTAAATTTTTGTAGGATTTCAAATAATTTGTGTTTTTAAAAAGCCATCAAATTGACTTGTAACCCCATACTTTCTCTAAAAATTTAACTTACGTTAAAAATATCGGTTCTTAACGTAAAATAAGATTTAACCATTAAAAGGTAACTTCTTAATTTTATTCCAAAATTCATAATATATTTAATAATTATTTTACAAGACAAATAATTTAAACCGAGACTGACCGAGATTAGAACCGAGACCCACTGCAATGCGAATCGGACGCCATAACTACTGGGCTACTGACACTTGGTGCTTCTTAGGTTCCGATCAATCCCAAGAAGTTGGTGTGTTTGCAATGTTTATTAACGTTCCCCTAGTGCGGTAAAGGTAACTTTACGAATACGAGTTGAAGTAACGTCGCACTAGAGCGAGTAGAGAGCTGGCCAGCATTCACCCCCTTTTTATTAAAGCAATTAACACAACCTTATTTCAATTTTCCAACTGTGTATTCTATGTTGTCAAAAATATTTAGTTTGGCAAGATTTAGCTCTGCGAAATGAAAAAAATATCGACAAATTTCACATTTATAAGTCAAGACAGAGTTACCACCAATTAAAAAAACAATAAAGATATTAAATGGTATCATTTAATGATGACTTGTAATAGAGAAAACCCTGGTTAAAGTTACATTATAGGAACAAAGTTGCATATTTGAAGGTTTTTTTTTAAAAAATCTTTGATCAAAGAAAAAAAAACCTAAAAATATTAATATAGGAATATCAATATCTTCCATATTTTAATAAAACCATTTATCCCCATAACACTTCAAGTCGACAGTTTCCTCTTGATATCTCCTTAAAAATATCTATATCTACTTTAAATTTCATATCTAATCTCTTTTTACTCTACTTTCGATCTCGATATCGCATCCTTTTTGGAAAAGTGACGCATTGGAAAAAATTGTATTTTCCATAATATTCGATTCAAGTGATCTGCTAATTATTATGTTTCACTGTCGAAAATATACGGATTTGTTTTTAAATTGGAGCCTGACTATTGTACCAATCTATTTATTTCTTCGTTCCAGAGGTATACGTACTTGGAATGTTATAGAATTCACTTTAGACTTCATTTTGAAGTTTTTCTTAATATAAACTTTTCTATTATAAACTAAAATGTGTAAGCTTTATAAAAATATCAATAAATAATCAATATAATCAAATCAATAATAATCAATCAATAATAATCAAATCAATAATAATCAAATCATAATAATCAAATCAATAATAAACAAATCAATATAATCAAATCAATAATAATCAATCAATAATAATCAATCAATAATAATAAATCAATAATAATCAAATCATATAATAAATATCAATAAATAATAATAATCAAAATAATGAGTTACCAAGAGGATCAATCTCTGATTTTTAAAGTCTTACAAATTATCCACTGAAAAAACTTTTTTTGCAAAACATTTAGGACAAACAAATCTTAGAATCGACTATTAAGGGGGAATGGGCGCGCTGGACCGCGGGCCTAAAACTCAAGTGCCTCAGTGTTAATCCAATGACGAACAAACTATTTTCTCTGCCACATTTCTCGGGTTGTATTTAATATCTTTACAAACGGTGTTTTTAAAATGATAAATGTAGATAGCTTACAGGTCTCTATCTTCCCACCTTTTGAAATTGCTTCGAATATTTTGTGTAAAATTATTTATTGAAAATTAAAAATATATTCGAACCAATTTCAAAAAGTGGGAAGGTCGGGACCTGTAAGTCAGCTACATTTATCACAAAAAAAAATCCGCTTGCAAAAATATTCAATACAGCTGGAGAAATGGGGCAGAGAAAATAGTGTTTTTTCTCCATAGGATTAACACTGATGCACTTTGCTTTGGAGACCCCCGGTCCAGCGCGCCCATTCCCCCTTAATCACAAAAAAAAACCTCAGAGCTTGTTTATTATTCATAGCCAACAAAAAATGTGTAGTTTTAACACTCCAACCGAAATTTGAAGAGTTGTTGCCGACAATTGAAATAAATCGGTAGAAGAGTCGAAAGAATATTTCTATGATTTTTCTATAAAAATTGTACATGGGTCACAGTAATTAAAGTTGCAACTTGAAAATGCATTAAATACGCATATCAGAATGACGTTAAATTATACACTGCTCAAAAGAATAAGGGGAATGCATGGTTTAAACCCTTTCACCCCCGATGATTCCATTTGGAAACATCAGCTTCCGATTTTTTTTCTCACTAAGTTGACTTCGCACTTATGTATCGTTAGATGGAAGAGTCACGTCTTTTGAAAAATTAAAAAAAATGTTTGTTTTAATTAAATGAAAATAGGAAAAACATGGTAAAATAAAATTCACTCCCAAATTTTTTTAAAAAATAAATTGACCCTAAGTTCTTCACGCTTGCATTCTTAGATGTTTAAAAATTGATTTTAACTTTTTTTTTAGCAAATAAAGTTTTGAAAAATCAGTCATAATTTATTTAAAAGTTATGATTCTAATTTTTCCACCTTAAATTTTAGTTAAAAAATTAAGATTTCCCCCCGGTTTTTTACCATTTCATTCTATATGCATAATGAATCTATTTCACAAATTTCGGATTTTTAAAATAAAAAATAAAATGTTGGAACTGAAAGGGTTAACAAAAGTACGAAACGTGCTCCCCTAATTGTTTTGAGCAGCGTTGAAGAGTTACTCTAAATGATTCTCTTGATAAATTATCGTATATATGCCTTAGGGTAATTCCATGCAAAATTATCCTGTCTGTCGTCCAGGCGAAATGAAATCTCAAAAGCTCCAGGCGAAATGAAATCTCAAAAGCTCCAGGCGAAATGAAATCTCAATAAGTCACATTTGTAAAAAGTGATTATCACTTAACATTAAATGAAAAAAAAATGTGGAACAGTTGATCTACACTTATTATAACTCAATAATGTGATGTACTTTATTGAATTGGATTACTTTTTAAATTTAAAAAGCTTTTAATCTCCTCTTAAATCGTGACTTACACTACAGTTACATGGAATTAGCCATTACGCCAGTTTTCCGTCCACCAGTGCCACATTTCCCCCCCCCTAACATTTTCAACAGTTATCTGACGTCTCGTCAAATCAATAAAGGAAAATAATAAAATATAGGAATGCATAAGAGAATATCTGAAATGATAGCGGGCAAAAAAAAAAACTAAAGAGAAAAAAACCCGAAATATTTAAACGTGGGACGATGGGAAAAGTAGCATTCCCGAGGTTTTCGTATTTATTTCGCACTCGAATTTCTTTTTTTTATTCGGAATTGCATTCTTATTTTGACTGAAAAGTATTGACAAGTGCTTTTCTCGAGCACTTCTGCGTTGTCTGAGAGAATTTATTTTTCGGCGAAATTATTTCTTGGCTGGATGGATAAACGTCAGTGTAATTCTAGACATATTTACATTACAATGGGCCAGTGATTAGGTTAGGTTAGGTTTGAATTATCGTCGCACTAGAGCTACACGAGGGCTATTGGCGACGGGCGTCGTATTTTAGAACCACAGTCAAGTGACGAGCCGACACCTGAATAGGCACCCAACGCAACCGTTAAGGGCGATATCATACGCAGCGTTAGGACTTTGAAGGATATTTAACGTGCACTCCCGTACACGGGGTGTTATTCGTCGGACAATTTTGGCAGCACGGGCCGTTTATAGGTCGGCAGTTATTTTGGCGATGCCCGGACCCGAACCTGGGACCTTTCGCACGCTAGGCAAATGCCTAACCGACTGGGCTCCCCAGCCCCGGGCCAGTGATAAATAGTTATGCAATCACTGGTAATAAAATTGAATTGTTGAAGACACGTATCAATTATGCTGTTTTATTGCAAATGATGCTTCGCCGTTCGTCGAAAAAGTACATTTCGTCACGTTTACTTAATAGCAGATTTTTATTTTACATATACACTGCTCAAAACAATTAGGGGAGCACTTTGTGTACTTTTGTTTACCCTTTCGGTTCCAACTTCTTATTTTTATTACAGAAATCTATAATTTGTGAAATAGATTCATTATGCATCCAGAATGAAATGGTAAAAACAGGGGAAAAAATCATAATTTTTTAACTAAAATTTAAGGGGGGAAATATTGGTATCATAACTTTTGAATAATTTTTTACATTTTTTTCAAAACTTTATTTGTAAAATAAAAGTAAAATCAATTTTTAAACATCTAATAATGCCAGCGTGAAGAATTTAGGGTCAAATTGTTTCATAAATTTTATTGGGAGGGAATTTTATTTTACCATGTTTTTCAAAATTTCATTTAATTAAAACAAACATTATTTAATTCTTCAAAAGACATGATTCTTCCATCTAACGATAATAAAGTGCGAGCTCAACTTAGCGAGAAAAAAAATCGCAAGCTGATGACACCAAATGGAATCATTGGGGGTAAGAGGGTTAAACCATGCGTTTCCCTAATTGTTTTGAGAAGTGTAGTTTCGGTTTCCCTCTCAATGCGTTTTACTGGTGTTTTATTTTAAATTTCTTTACATGCAACTTACATAATTCTTGCTATTTATATAATTTTATCTGTTTTAATTCGATTAAATTTCAAGTTTGCAAAGCATTACCAAAGCGTCAATGTTGTTAGAAAACTTCGCTTTAGATAATATTCCGTCTTATGCAGAGAAATTAAGCGAATGTTTACGAGGAATTTAACGTGATTTGAGAAGTCGAAAAAAAATTAGTTCTATTGAAAGAAAAGTGTGTTGTTGGTTTGTACATAACATTCGTGAACTAGAAAGAGACAGAGAAAACTACCAAAACAATTCGTAACAATCGGTCGAGAAACTAATTCTTTTAAACAATAAATTAAAATAAATTTATTTTTGTGCCATAAATCAGTTTAAAATGACGTCAATATATTTCACAAAGAAATTCTTTGATTGTATATTGATATGAACTGTTTTCCTTTTATTTAAAAGCGAGGAATATTGCATATTTATTCTTTGAAATATAAATTATTTTAGCAAACGATAACAAATAATTACTGAATTTTCGAAAGAAAATAAATGAAACCAGACACATTTTGCATTTAAATTTTTAATATAGAATTAATGCTGTGTTTGTCGCGTTTTTACCTGTTAAACACAAATGTTGTGTGGAAGCGGGTTAAAGTGACAGAAGGACCAATAATAAAAAAACAGTACCCCGCGTTGTCTGAGAGAATTTATTTTTCGGTGAAATTATTTCTTGGATAGATAAAAGTCAGTGTAATTCTGAGCATATTTACATTTCAATGGCCAGTAATAGATTATAACAATGCTTATTCAATATCTGGTAACAAAACTGAATTGTTGCAGAAACGTTTCAGTTATACTGTTTTATTGGAAATGATACATCATGGTTCGCTGAAAATGACGTTTTTTCACGTTTACTCGATAGCAGACAATTCAAAATTCGAAAATAGAAATCCTAAGAAAGTTTTTAAAGATTTCTAAATTATTTTTTAGGTAAATATATTGTATGAAGATAAAAAAAATCCTTTTTTACGCCTGATTTTACAGATAAGATTATTGGAAAAATTGATATAATAGTGGAATTTTTTTTCCTATGAACAAATATTCCCATTACAAACTGTACAATTCTTCTCTGCGACACATGTCTTGAATTGTTGCACCAACGTTATTTTTTAAAAATACAACACAAATATTTCATTCAGTCAATTTTTTTCATCGTTTTTATATATATATTCGTTTAAATATTATCGTTCACTTAAACCGAGTCATTTTTTTTTTATCTAAAAAGTATTTTTATGTTTTAGTAGAATTTTTTAAAATAAACCCATGGAATTTCACACTGTTACAAATTAGGCATTTTGTTTCACCAAAAATATGGTTCCTAGTAGCTGCAACGGCTGTGTGGTGAAACGTTAAACCATATTTTTGGAATTTGGTTAAACCATTCCTCAGGTTTTTGTTTCCAAATCCAGAAAAATGGTTCAACCAAACACCGAAAAAAAAGGTGAAACATTTCACCACACAGCCGTTGCAGCTACTAGGAACCAATATCATGGTGAAACCAAGCACATTTTTTTTTAACAGTACAGGTTCATGAAGTTAATTAAAAAACTAGCAGTAAACATTAAATATAACTGCTCCGGCTTTCAAAGAATAGTAAAATTAGGAAAAGGAGAAAGTTAGATTAAAAAAATATTAAGATATGAATTAAGGCAAGAAAATTTAAGTTCATGTACATTCGAGGCTAAAAAAATGCTTCAACATTTAAAAATAACGCAAAAAATTGTTAAATATACTTAAATACAGAATTAAAGAAAATCTTGAATTTTATATAGAATTTAAGATAAAAACAATTCTTATTTATATTTAAACAAATTATTTACGCTAATAAATGACATATTATAACTTAACTCTCTCTCTCTCTCCCTAATCTTATATATTTTTAAAAACTTAATAACTTAAATGATCTTTTTCATATATCCTTAATATCACTTAGTACTTTAACATCCCACCCACACCCTGTCGGCGACAAACAGTCGCCTGGATCAATCGTTCCCAGAGAAACTGTTTAGTCATCACATTTAACAGTTGATCTTTCAAACTTTCTCATGACTCTGATTGGTCAGTGGAGCGGGGCTCAAGATTTTTCGCCATTTTTGTGGGCATTCGGTCACACTTTCTCGTCGACTGCAGTCGACAAATCAACCTTCTCCTGATGAATATCTCTTAAATAAAAGATCTTTAATTACTCCGAAGTTTCCCTGTCGACTTATTTTACATAAATTTACCCTATGCAGATACAATTAAATTTATTGATTGTAATGCATTATAACTTCTCTGCTATAATTATTCTCTCAAATGGCACATACATTATCGAAATCAAATCGGCACTTAGGGACAAATAATTGTTACTATGTTACAATTCCCCTTATTTAATAACCCCACTACCAAATAATCAATTTCTTAAACAAGCTTCGCATTTTAAAACTTTTATTGCCGCATCCTTACGGTAATCGAGCGAGAATAAAGTTAAATATCTTGTTTGGGCAATTACTGATCCTTATTTCTACTAAAAATCAATGAGTTAAGGCATCTTTGAAAGATAATTACTAATTACCAGGAACTACCGCTTCAAATACCAAATTCCATCAATCAATGATCTAAGTTTCTCATTACCTTAATCCATTAATTATCTTTAGTGCGTAACCGAGCAGATCAAATTTGATTGATTGTTGATTGGTTGTAAATTTCAGACTTGGTCATTACAGCTTCCAATAATGATGTAGTAAAATATCATTATTTGAAGTTTTAGTTAAGCTCGTTTTACACACAGTAGTTGCGGTAATTTTGGCCGCTCTTGCGGTGACGCATTTTTAAAAGTAGTAATGTTCAGTATACAGGGTGGCCCAAAAGTAGGCTAACAGTTAATGCTGTACCATTGGCAAGGACGTTGGGTTATTTAGAACAAGTATTTGACATAGTCGTGCTTAGTTATATTGGTTGGCTAAAATAAAGTCGTACTACAGCGTATCTTATCCAAAGAGTAGCTAATGGTGGACTTCGTTTGGTTTAGTTTCGAGATAGCTTTGGAATACTTATTTGATGCTTGAGGAATAAGCAAATAATGTTTTCAGAGTATGAAACATTGAATCTCGCCATCTGCCAGCTATCCTGTAAAATGATTTGTGCTGGTGGAAAATTTGTGCTTTTGTTTGTAAGTGCACACCACTGCTGGGAATCTGAGTGAAGAGCAACAACGGTGGATCCTTAGGACAACTGAAGGTATGAAAAATGCGGAGACAGTGCGTAGCATAACATTCACAAACATAAAAAGTCCACTCGACTGGCGTCTCGGGAGCTGATTATCCCTACAGCAATGTTACAACGCCTGATGGACCAGCTGAACCTTAAATTGTACCGCCCAGTTACGACGCTTTCTTGAGGACGATCCTAATTACAGTTCTGTGAGATAATGCGCAATCAGCTGACTGAACAACCAGAGAAGCTTTCGAAAAATAACTGTTGCTGTATAAATAACTGTATACCTAACTGTAAGCCTAATTTTGGGCCATCCTGTATTTGGTTTACACCGTAACTGGTAAAATATGGAAGCCTGAATTGTCGAGAGATAGAAGTAATTAAGAATATTTTATTAAATGTCGGTTCAGTTTGAACATCATCACCCTAGAACTACTGATGTGCTATTAGGTATCATTATTTTAGGCGTTGTTAAGTAATATCAGTAACATAGTAGCTAGTCACATATATAGCAGATACGCAAGGGGTATAGCCACATTGCACTTGGTTAAAAAAGTGTGAGAAATGGGAGAACAAAATTAATAAATAAAAGGGACAATGAAGAAAGTGGTAAATTAATGTGAATATAATATCTAAATAAAAACTATAACAAATAAAAATTTGTAAAAAGAAATTCAGTTAAAAAATAAACAATGCGATTTTTTTATAAATAAACAAGTAGGTTTGTAACAGAATCTGTCACTTAACCCGCATTTACATGCAAAATTTGGCTAGTTTCATTTATTTAATTTCGAAAATTCAATAATTACTTATCTTTTGCAAAAATTAATATATATTTCAAAGAATAAATATGTAATATTCCTCGCTTTTAAATAGAATGAAAACAATTCATATCAACGTACAAAGAATTTCGTAGTGAAATATATTTGACATCATTTCAAACTGATCGATGTTGCAAAAATAAATTTATTTTAATTTATTGTCTAAAAGAATTAAGTTTCTCGAGCGATTGTTGCGAATGGAAATGGTGATTAAATTTTGATAAAAATGGCTTCCTATGCTTTTTAAATGAGCATTGAATTTTGCAGTTTTTTTACATAATTGCAGTACTTCGAATTCGAATTCGTTTATGAAATTTTCAAGGTATTCTAATTTCGATGCGCTGAATTTTTTGACGTATCACACTTGTCCGTAGCATTTGTAGTTTGGGCTATGAAAGAGGGTGACGGACAGACAGACGGACTGACTGAACGATTATAATACCTTACACTTTTTACGTTATAAACGTAGCGTGGAAGCTAAAAATGAACACGAGAAAAATTGTTTTATTTTAAAAATAAATAATGCATTTAATAATAATGATCTAATAAATTCCCGTGAATACAAATTCTACAACAAATCTAACATAAAATATCCTCATACCCTTTACATACTAAACCTCTTCTGTAAAAACCGTTATTACTTTCACACCTTACATCAGAAGAACAAGCCACGCCCTGGAATTTCTGATAAGCACCTGGACTTTAGATGCAATCGGCTAATTCTGTTAGATTAATTAAAACAAATTGTCTGGTAATAAGAAGTAATGGCGAAAGAAAAGCCTCGTGATAAGTCCTAAATAAGATGATTAGATAATAAGGAATTAAAGCAATTTGTGCTTAGAGGAAGAAAATGAGCAATTCTGAGGAATAAACGCAAATGAATTAGGGAAGAAAAATAAAATTGTTGTTAAAGAAAATAAATGGGAATGTTGCGAGAAATAATTCTTGAAAATATAACTGCAAAAATATAACGATAATTTAAACACGTATAATTTCAATGCAAAACAAATTATAATTAAACTAATAAATAGTGTATTGTGCATATGCATTGGTATCGGAATTATGAAAACTGTAGCGAAATTATTTTGTACTAGTAAATAAACACCCGTTCTTCGCACGGACTAAAAGAATATCAAATCGATCCAAGTATATGTGTCATTTAATTTGCTATAGGATATAAGCTTTGCCTTTGTTCCCGTTCATTATAAAGAATAAAATCCCGTTACTTATATTGCTTTAAATTCCAAAATAAAAATACATCACTATAAAATGCATATCCTCATATCACAAAAATCTTCCTCAATATGAACTTACTGTCATCGCAATTTTCCTGATAAATTAAAAATTAACCATAGTTGTATAACAACGTTATTTCACGTCAAAACCTCCATTCTGGGTTAAAAAAAAATTTAGCTCATTGGCACGTTCAATTGTTTTTCCAATCATTAATTTAGTTTCTGAAAGTAATGGCAAGAAAATAAAAGCAATTTCAATTTTAATTATTTTTTGTGTTCAATTTAATTTCTTCTGTCGAATGGCAACACGAAAGGGAAAATATGATAGGATTTGAGCGAAAGTGGTGTATTTTTTTCAAAATATTCGAATTTTCTCTAAAAATGGAACAAACATGAAAAAACAAAGCCTCAGGTGCACACGTTGGTATTAAAGGGAATCTATCTTAAAAAATTTTGAATTTCGGATGGCAGTATAAGTAGGTCTTTTACGATCCACAGACATACGGACACACATACAGACTCTTTCTCTTATTATTATAGATTATTATTTTGTGCGGGATTATTTCGCAAGAGTATTCATTTCATTTTCTCCCACGATGACTCCTCTAACATCCCGCACAGTCTTTTTAAAAATCAGTTTGTCTGTTGCTTTTCGAAAGTTAAGTTAGATATTTGGCGTTGTGAAATATAATAAAAGTTTATTTCTTCTGTATTATCTCATTTATGTCAAGTGTATTAAAGTAACATGGCTATAAAACTGGTTCTTTATACACTGTTCAAAACAATTAGGGAACGCATGGTTTAAACCCTTTCACCCCCAATGATTCCCTTTGGTATCATCCCAGCTTCCGATTTTTTTCTCACTAAGTTGAGCTCGCACTTATTTATCGTTATATATAAGAATCGTATCTTTTGAAGAATTAAATAATGTTTGTTTTAATTAAATGAAAATATGAAAAACATGGTCAAATAAAATTCACTCCCAAAAAAATTTATGAAATAAACGGACCCTAAATTTTTCACGCTTGCATTCTTAGATGTCTAAAAATAGATTTTACCTTTTTTTTTACCAATAAAGTTTTGAAAAAAAAATTGTTATAATTTATTCAAAAGTTCCGATTCCAATATTCCCCCCCCCCACAAATTTTAGTTAAAAAATTAGGATTCTTTGCCCTGTTTTTTACCATTTATTCTGGATGCATAATGAATATATTTCACAAATTTTGGATTTTTATAATAAAAATAAGAAGTTGGAACTGAAAAGGTAAACAAAAGTACGCAAATTGCTCTCCTAATTGTTCTGAGCAGTGTATTATGCTTATGTTCTTTAAATGTTTATTTTCGTTGGAAAAGAGTTGTCAAAAAGTTAAAGATTTAATTATGTCGAGTTTTGAGCCCTTAAATGAAATTAAAAAGTGGAACCAATAAAAGATCACCATGAAGCATCTAATCAACGAAACAGACCAACCAACCCTAAATACTTCCACCCTCTCTACCGAGCCAACAAAATACTTCAGTCCTCCTAGTACAAAAATACGAGGCTATCGCGTCTACCCAGCCCCTTCTAGTGATTAGTCTCGGATTAATGTCTTGTTTGTTTAATTAATCTGGCGAAATTAACGAGGACAAACAGCGTCGAAAGTGCTTATCGACAACCCCTTATTCTTACGATATAAGACAGGGAGGCGTGATTAGGTGGGGGTGGTTATGTCGGGTTGAATATGACGTAGAATTGGGTGCTTCAAGCGAAGCCTTGATTGCTTCAAAGATAAGCCCATTTAAATGTTTCAACTGATTATTTGGCTCTGTGTTGAATGCATAGATATCATAGTTAAAGTATTAGATTGGCAGATAACGTGACCTCCAATGCTAACGACTGGACCCACATGGAGGCCAAAATAAGAGGGCAAAATGGCCAGTGTTGTCACCACTTTAAGGAGAAAAAAACTACGAAAAAATACCATCTAATTCTAAAATTACAAAAAAATATCGTCAAAATACTAGCTGCATTTTGGAATCTTTTTAGTGACTTTGAATCCTTTTATAGTATTTTTTTTTAATTTTAGAATTAAATGGTATTGTTTCGTAGTATTTTTCTCCTTAAAGTGGCAGCAACACTGGCCGTTTTGCCCTCTTATTTTGGCCTCCATGCGCGTCCCGTCGTTAGCATTGGAGGTCACGTGATCTGCCAATATAATACTTTAACTATGATATCTATGGTTTCAACTGATTATTTGGCACTGTGTTGAATGAGAGTTTAAAAAATAAATAATTGTACTCATTGAGGCATGTTTTTATTTATTATTTTTTTAAACTTTTATTTACCTAATGTGAAATATAAGGAAAGGAAAGTATTGCAATTTAGTCGAAAATCTGAAATGGAGATTTGGTGTCTTAAACACGTTTTGGAAGGTGCTGATTCTAAAAAAGTTTTTTTGAATTTTGGTAAGGGTGTCAGTCTGAAACCACCCTACAGCTAGAGTTGAAGGAGCAAACAAACTTCGAATTTGGTACATCAGTTCCTTGTAACCTGTCGAACGTCATAATAAGGTTTTCGAGAAAATCACGCATGCTCAGAGGGTAGTTGCCATAGAACTTTTTAGGTTTTAGTTATTTAAACTACTTTTTATGGTATATGATTTCCTTTAAATATATTGATTTATTGAGTAGTAATTGAAAAGTTAAAATTACCCTTTTAAAGAATAAAAATAAACGTTTCGTATAGAAATCTCATTAGTACAAATCTTATTCAAGGACCAAAGTGCAGTTTATTCGGAAGCATCACATCGATTTGGCGACTTTGCGACACTTTTTCGCGCCAAACATCGCCATTTTATTCAGACCTTTAAGTAGGCTGCCGAAGGAGATGAGTTTCTGGTTAAAGTTTCTAAAAGTTGTTTATTGTACGTGTCGTTACGAGAGATTTTAACATTGGATGAGATGTAAACAGTGTTGTATTCAGGGAAGTTAATAGTCTTATTAAACTGCTTTTTAGTACATTCTTATTACTTTTTGTTTAGTTTGAATTATCTTCGCACTAGAGCTACACGAGGGCTATTGGCGACGGGCGTCGTATTTTAGAACCACAGTCAAGTGACGAGCCGACACCTGAGTAGGCACCCAACGCAACCGTTAAGGGCGACATCGTACGCATCGTTAGGACTTTGAAGGATATTTAACGTGCACTCCCTCGACACGGGGTATTATTCGTCGGACATGTTTGGCTGCACGGGCCGTTTATAGGTCGGCAGTTATTTTGGCGATGCCCGGACCCGACCTTTCGCATGCTAGGAGAATGCCTAACCGACTGGGCTCCCCAGCCCCTTATTACATTTTGTACTTTTCAAATTTCAGTTTAATACTTTTTAGGTATTCGTTGGTTATATTTTATTATCATTTTATTTAGCCAGTAATTTATCTATTGTTTTTTGAAACCATTTTTTCCATTAACAAATTTAAGAGGGCAAAATTTCTAAAAGTATCTTATACTGAAACATAATTGGATGCAAGAATAATAGGTTTAAATCTATTATATATTTGAAATGATTCTATAATGAAATCGTTTTCATCCTAAAAAAAATTCAAAGCACACAATTATTAACACAAGTAAATGCAACCAAATGGGAAATTGAAATGGAAAAAAAAGAACGTAGCAGTCGGTTAAAATCGTCTATATTTCTCACTTTTATTTCTACAACTTTTTTTTATATTTTTCATGCGTATTTTAAAGTTTCCCTATAAATAAATCCTTCATAAAAAAACCCCGAAAAGAAATAGATTGATGGTTAAAAACACACAATTTATTTAAAAAATGTGCCAGCAAAAAACGCAATGTAAAGTAAAAACTTTAAATTAAACTTTAATGCACTTAAAAGGTTATGAAGGATAATCCTTTTACTATTATCCAATACATTTTATATTATCCAATACATCATTTTCAAAACGAAAAAAAAAATGATATTAAGAAATCACAATTCATTTCAAAAATATGCTTCAATCTAAAAACCTCCAAATTATACTAACCATAACCTGGCATATTTAATATCCAGCAAAATTATTTTTGAAATTCCATTTGAGAAATCTTTAACATTTAATGTAAAGTAAAAACTTTAAATTAAACTTTAATGCACTTAAAAGGTTATGAAGGATAATCCTTTTACTATTATCCAATACATCATTTTCAAAAACGAAAAAAAAATGATATTAAGAAATCACAATTCATTTCAAAAATATGCTTCAATCTAAAACCCTCCAAATTATACTAACCATAACCTGGCATATTTAATATCCAGCAAAATTATTTTTGAAATTCCATTTTAAGAAATCTTTAACATTACATCCGGGAGCAAGACCAAAATGACAAAAACTTAATAAAAAAAAAGAATGCTGCTGGTTTCGAATTTAACTCTTGATTTTCATTCTTATTCGTAGTTTTGTTTTCTTTTTTTCGTAGTTTTCGTTCGTTCTCGTGTTTTTCGGAATCCATTAATCTCCCTAAAGGTACTGCGCGCAGATTTAATGAAATTTTTAGAGAGACACGGGGGTACAATTTTGCTTCATTGTACGCAGTAATTTTAGAGCTTTTCTTGGCAGCATTGCCGTAATAGTTTTTTTTCTTATAAAATCGTTATTTGGAGAAATTTAATTCAAAAGAGGGAAGACGGTCGCTTAAATATTGGGAAAAGTTGATGGATAAATTCAATGAGCTCCTAAAGAAAAATGCATTGAAACCTTTTCCGATATACAATGAGATTGTCTCTTACTTTTGTGTTGAAATGAACATATAGACCTAAAAGTAAGGTATATCCCTACCTATCAGAAAAAAACTTGTGTTGACTTTCAATACAAAATTTATATTTTCCCAAGTAAGTATGATAAGTTGTGTTGAAACAATACAGAGATTGTGTTGCTACCAAATAAATGGTTAGCACAATGGTTATAATGGTTAGCACAAAAAATGTGTTGAAGGCGCAGCACACATGTATTCTTCCAAAATATAGTTCATCATCTGCTCTTTAATATTTTCCTAATATAAATATATATATATATACTTCAGAATAGCTAAATTATAGGATAACAATTGGATAATATCTATGCTACACTATAAATGCTTAAAAAAAGTATAACTGTTTAAGAACAATTTTGATTAATAACGAATAGTATAATTTTGTTGTACATAGTTTAGGAAACAATATAGTTTACTGTTATTTGTCAATTGAGTATAGATAATTAAAAAAGCCCCTTCTCGCGTTCATCAGTTGTGTTGAAGCAATACAAATTTGTGTTCGTGTGTCATCAACACAATTCTTGTGTTGGAACAACACAATTCTTGCATTGGAACAACACAATTCTTGCATTGGAACAACACAATTCTTGCATTGGAACAACACAATTCTTGCATTGGAACAACACAATTCTTGTATTGGAACAACACAATTCTTGTATTGGAACAACACAATTCTTGTATTGGAACAACACAATTCTTGCATTGGAACAACCCAATTCTTGTATTGGAACAACCCAATTCTTGTCTTGGAACAACACAATATTGTAAAGTTGCGGTTTTAACGTAATATTTGTATTTAACTCGTGTAGTTTGAACACAAGTTTTCCTAAGTGCAGAGAGTTATTGTTTGGCAACTACGACACTATTTTATATCTTACGCAAAATAAATTACACCAAAAGAAACTAAGGGAATAAAATATATAATTATAAACTGTTTTAAATTAAACTATTGAAACTTATCCGTATTAAATAGTCAGCCATTTTAAACGTTTAGTGGGTGGTACTTTCGAAGACCGGATTCAATAGAAAGCAAAAATTAAATAAACTGTCAGCATCGAATTTTGCAATTTTACTTTCAATTTTACTCGTCGAATTCTGTTTTCCCCAAGCCGTTAATCTTTCTAGCACAAGAAAGCTCAGATTTAATGAAATTTTAGAACGGCACTAAGCGATTGGAGGATTTCATTTTGTATAGGACGAAAAAATTTTAAGTTGTTTATTTTTTTAAATGTCATTTAAATTTTGTTGCTTAGTAGATAAAGAATCATTGTACTGCGTTTTGTATTGGACACCGGACCTTTTTCTATTAAAGGGAAGAATTATAATTAAAAAAAATTGAAGCATTTTCTGACAGGAATTTTTTTTGCAACTCAGAACTTTTCACAAGAATAATATTTTATTAAACGATGTTGCATGCATTTAATAAGGTGTGAATAAAGTTTTACATAATATTAAAATTGGAATATTTTGTTGTTGTTGTTGTTGTTACTAATGCCACTTGGGAAACCCAAGCTCTTCCCGCGGAGCAGGCAAGGATTTATGGCAAATGGGTGCGGTTCCTGAGGAGAGATGCCCGTGTAGAGACCACACGGCAGGAATCCGACTTGGCATCGTGCTGACAGATGCTGCCATCTATCGCCACCTCCACAATTTAGACATGTCCCTGAAGGGGAGGGAAATAGTCTCCAGGGACCTGTACCCGTGGTAAACTGCGCAATGACCGACCACAGGACTTTCGGACCCAACAGATTTAACGAGCACGTACTCCGCATATACTCGACAAGCACAAACATCCATGCCTTACCGGGATTCGAACCCGAACCCAGAGGCTCCAAAGGCTAGCGCCCTAACCATTGCGCCGCCGGGTCGAATATTTTGTATTTTGCTGCAGTGTTATTTTTTTGTTCTTGCATAATCTTGAAAAGAAAGTATAAAATAATAGGAAATTCATGTTAAGGGGACACATTACCTCAAAAATGGCAAAAATTGCGATTTTTTTTATTTTCTATATAAAATTCAAGTTTGGAATCTTCTAAATAAGTCTACCAAGTTTTAAAAGTGTAGCTATATTTTTAAAAAAGTTATTCCACTTTTTATGCGGAAAGTCAGAATAAAAATGCAAACGACTGAAAATTTTAAATGTGTTTTTCTCGGTGTTCATTTTTCCTTGATGACAAGTTCTTCAACTAAGGCTTTTTTAAAATTATTTATAAAAGTCTAAGAAATTTTGTATGCAGTCTGTCAAATATGTTAACATTAATAACTGGCATTAAATATGTTTTAAAAAGAAATACTTTTTTTTATAAAAAAATACTAAAGTCGACAATTTTCAAATATGCTAAAATAATTTTTGATTTTCTAGATAAATATTTTTTATAGAACAACTACTGAATATAAATCAAATTTGGATGCCAAATCTTATGTGAAACAGTTTATTGGTTTTATACACCTTTATTCGAAGATGTATGCCTATACCAGTTATTTTGGCTCTTCAGTGTATAACACAATTATAACATTCTTTTTATCGTTTAGTAATTTATATATTTTTAATCTTTAGTATAGCTATTTATTCGAAACATCATGCTGAGCTACATTTCGGAAGAAAACATGTGTGCTGCGCCTTTAACACATTTTGTGTAATATTTCATCACAACTATTAATAACTGGTGAAACACAATTTTTTGTATGCTGAGTCAATACAACTTTTTTTGAATATACAAACATATAACTTAAACGTCATCAACTGCATGGTTTTTTACGGGCGTCGTATTTTAGAACCAGTCAAGTGACGAGTAGGCACCTGAGTAGGCATACAACACAACCGTTAAGGGCGACATCGTACGCAGCGATGGGACTTTGGAAGATATTTAACGTGCACTCCCTCTATACGGGGTATTATTCGTCGGACATTTTTGCCTGCACGGGCCGTTTATAAGTCGGTAGTTATTTTGGCGATGCCCGGACCCGAACCTGGGACCTTTCGCATGCTAGGCGAGTGCCTATTCGTTTGGGCTCCCCAGCCCCACTTAAATTAATTTAAAATATAAAACAATTTTTTAACAGTTTTTTTTATAATTAATATGCCCCAGTGCGACCAAACAACCAAAAAACAAAACTTAATTACTTCTCCTAGGCATCCATTAAAACTTTAACACATAAAATAAAAACAAACAAAAAAAAATCACCAAGGTGAACAACTACCCATCAATCTAACCCTAAAGTTTTTGAACACCAAAAAATAAAAAATAAAAACTGGAAATCTAATATTTTAACCCTAAATCTTTGGCTTAGGTGATAACGCCAAGACCGCCAAAAGAAAGAAAACTTTTAGGGAAGAATAGGGGAAACCTCCCGATCTTTCCCCCTTTGAAATTCCCTAGAGGGAAATTTATTGTCACTAAAGACAGAAAAAGTGTTCTATAGGTATCAAGTTAAAGATCAATTCCTATGGGGTAGTAGATTCAAAGTTTTTTTTTTAACATACATTTTCCGTTTTTAAAGTTTTAGACATGGAATAGACCATGAATATATTCAATAGGCGGCTGTTTATAAAATGGAAAAAGCAGTGTTTTAAAGAGTGAAACAATCATTGATGTTGTGTTATAACCTTTTTTCGGAATAATAAAAATTTTAGAAGTTTTTTTTTTAAAAATAGCGTATTGTAATAACGAGCTATTTCTAAAGTTTTTATTAGTTTTGATCGAACAGATTATATAATTTTTTTTTAAATAATCAAATTAAAATTCTATTAGTTGCGAGTCTATTTTACGAAATATTAAACACTTCAGTATAAACTAGTTGAGACTGCAATTTTCTTAAAACTCTCAATACCACGTTCTTAAATTTCTTACCTGTAAAAACTTAGGAGGAAATATAATTAAAGTTATCTGTTTCATACAGTACTTAATTTATAGTATACAATCTATAGCTCGAGCATTACTTGGAGACTCTACTTCCCATATCCATACTATACGAAGTAACACTTCATACATCGTTGACCATTACTATAAAGTAAGCGTCAATAAGGGTGGCTGCAATTTTATAGTTTTTTTTTACATTTGTATTCAATATAAACTAATTAAAAAAGCATTTATCGGTGAAAGAAAAATAAGCCCCAGAGAGAATCCAAGTTTTTATCAGTTTTATGGCAAGAACTCTTACTATATAGAAAATAATAAAAATTGCTATAAAAATACATAACTTAGTGTTTATCGCAAATGGCTTTGAACTAAAATACAATAATCTACTAACTTATTAGATTAAAGGGAATTGAAGCACATCTAAATAATTACGACTAGTATTAAATGCCAGATTATGGTAATGTTTTAAATTATTTTTTAATTTGGAAATATATTGGCCCAAATCCTTTACTACATGGTATTAAATTGAAACCCATATAAATTACGTGAAATAAACTATTTATATTATTAATGGCAATGTTTTTTATAAACAATTATTTAGATTAATCCCAGAGTTGGCAATAGAATAAAAGTTATAGGGGTTGAAAATATTCCTTCATTAATTAATAGAAATTTCACTGGATAATATTTATACATTGAATTAATGTTTGGAAAACGTCTTTTTATGTTGGCAAAATACAACAAAATATTGTATTACTCACTAAAAAATTAAACTATCTTAAATGTTTTATGCTAAATAATTTAATAATAATTTAATGCAATGTTTTATTGAAAAATATTTTACAAACGAATTTAAAAAGAACGATACCCTTCTTTTCATTTATATTTTTCGTCTAATTATTATTTAAAAATAGTTTATTTTAATAATAAAAATCAATATTTTAAAGGAATTGTTTACAAATGAAAATAAGACTCAGAAACGTCGAAGAAAATAAAAGCCGAGGGAAATGTTGAACGACTTTAAAAGAAGAAAGACAGTTTTAAAACATTGTTAATCTCGCTTAACAATGTTAATTTCTTCCTCAACCAATTGTTAATTTCCTCGCTCAACCAATTGTTAATTTCCTCAACAATTGTATTTCTCGCTCACAAGTTATTTGCAGCAGAAGCTATTTTAAAATTTATACTGACTAGTATAGTGACAGAATGATTGTAATGCTTTTTCATACTTAAAAAAACACTTATAAAAGCGGATTGCTTGATTTTTTAAAAAAGAATATATTATATTTATCTTTCTTAAGACAAACACGAAAACATTACAATAACCAAAGCTTTAACTAAAAGCACTTATATTAACAAATATTTTTCAACCAATTTATTACTAAATTACTTAAAGTTTCAGAATTGTGTTTTATTTTTTTAAAAAATAATCAATGTTACGAATACCCTTTTTTAGAATCAGTACTCTCCAAAACATGCAGAAAAAAACAAAATATTTGTTTCAGAAATCCGATCCCATTTCATATCTTTTATTATCTTAAAATTAAAAAATTAGTATAATAAATAATTATATTGAAAGTAACATATTTTCTGATATAAAATAAATAAAAATAATCTCAAATAAAAAAAATTTGAAAAAAAGCTACATAAAATTTCATTTTTGATTACAAAATACTAATTCAACAACCCAATTTGTAGACAAAAATAAAAACCCTTAGAAAATAGTTCGAGATTTATTTTAGCAAAATAATTCAAGTGTTCAAACAAAGCAATTTACACCTTTCCTTTTAATAAACTTGAGTGCTCCCATAGATATCATAGTTAAAGTATCAGATTGGCAGATCACGTGACCTCCAATGCTAACGACGGGACGCGCATGGAGGCCAAATAAGAGGGCAAAATGGCCAGTGTTGCTGCCACTTTAAGGAGAAAAATACTACGAAAAAATACCATCTAATTCTAAAATTACAAAACAAAAATACTAGAAAAGGATTTAAAGTCACTAAAAAGATTCCAAAATGCAGCTAGTATTTTTACGATATCTTTTTGTAATTTTAGAATTAGATGGTATTTTTTCGTAGTATTTTTTTCCTTAAAGTGGCAGCAACACTGGCCATTTTGCCCTCTTATTTGGCCTCCATGCGCATTGAAGGTCCTTAGCATTGGAGGTCACGTGATCTACCAATCTAATACTTTAACTATGATATCTATGAGTGCTCCGCTTCTTCAAGTAGTGTCGATCGAGTACTTGTTTACAACAATAGAAATATTAATTTATTTACAACGAAAATAAAAGATTAAAATTGGTGCTCCAAAAGAAATTTCTTTGCTTTACGGAAAATAAACACGGATGCATTCAATTAATTTAAGAGATATTTCAATTTCTTTTGTTTGTGAGATATTTGTTTAATAAATACGAGAGTCTGTACTTAAACTTGATAATTATTAAGCTAATTAAGCAAATAAAGATGTATTGTTGGATTGAAATTAACGGAAATACGGAATTGTGTTTTTTTGCACGGGTAATTAAAATATTGCGTTTTGAATTACAATAGAATTGTAAAAATTATTTCCTAGTACATTTGCTTTAATAACTAATTTTATTTAAAATATAGCGGAACTGAACCTTTTATTAATATTATCTTTATTAATATTACACATTTAAATTGTCGTTTCACATTCTTATTTAAAAAATCTAAAATTTTGTTTGCTTTCAATTTATTTTTACCTTAGTTTTAACACGAGCTCAAGTGGGCAATAAAAAAAAACTACATTTTCTAGATAATATTCGTGTGTATCATACATTGGTTTACAAGCAAATTTGCCAATAGAATATATGCTTTCTGCTTAAATTTATCTTAATAAACACATTATAATGCAATGAGCATAGCAATGAAAAATATATGTTTTACAAACTAATTAACACGAAAAAACACTTTCAAAACTTAAAATTTAACTTTTTTCGGTTAGGAAGCTGTTAGTAATGTTCACAAATAGGTTGTTAAAAGGTTAAAAGCTAAAAAAAATCCAAGTAGTTTTCTCAATATTAAAAAAAAAACTCAGCTAGGGTTGAAGAATAATTCTTGATTCTCTGACCCTTTTACAGAATCGAAACATCTTAAGCAATACTAATTCCACTAACATGAAAAAATCCAATTAAATAGAATAATTTCAAGAGATTTATCGAAGTTTCGAATAACTTTCTGCTATAGCCAGAAACTTAATCAACTTGTTGTACACCTGCTTTGCACCGAACAAACGGGAATACTATTCAATTAAACCTTATTGTAAGACCTTATCGAACAAAGGAGAATTACTTTTAATAGAGAACGGTTCATTTAAATAGATTTATATAATAGTTTAAACTGAAATTGTAGTCTAAACATATAAAACTTCTAGTAAATTAAAAGGTTTATTAAAGTAGATATTTGGATTAAATTCAATATAGAATCACAGAAAAATTCATATAAAACAATCTATTTTAACCCTTTCAGTCCCAGTGATGCCATTTGGCATCATCATGTTTCTGATCATAATTTTAAAAAATAATAGGGTTGACATCTATTGGGATTAATAAAAAATATTTTCTAATAGAAAAAAGTTTGAAGAATCGAATGATGTGCTTTTGATATCATAAATGGCTATAGACGATCAGAAAAATATTTCTAAAATGATGATGTCAAATTGTCTTTGGGACTGAAAGGTTTAAATGTTGTCTGCATGACTTATATCAGCACGTTGTAGTTTTAGGACAAGGTCAATTATAATTTTAGCAAACAATTTAGTAGCCAAAACGTTTTTTATTTCTAAAAATTGAGATTGGCATAAATATTATTTTGATATATAGGCTTATAATGGTTTAAAAACGATTTTATACATAAAAAGGTGAAAAATAAACCAACAATTTAAATTGTACACTTTTTAAAAAAACATTTTGATGTATATTTAAAAAAAATATAATCCAGATTTTTTTCAGTGAATTTTTTGTTAGAAGTATTGCACCATTCTCAATAACTTTAGAGGTTTAATATTTTAGGCGAGGAATAAATTCGGAAAATTGTAATAGTGGGTATGTTACTGATCTGACGAGTTATTTTTGTAAATTAAACAAGTAGGTTTGTAACAGAATCTGTCACTTAACCCGCTTCCACACAACAGTTGTGTGAAACAGGTAAAAAGGCGCCAAACATAGCATTAATTCTATATTAAACATTTACATGCTAAATTTGGCTAGTTTCATTTATTTTATTTCGAAAATTCAATAATTATTACTTATCGTTTGCAAAAATTAATTTGTTATAATATGTAATATTCCTCGCTTTTAAATAGAATGAAAATATTTCATAGTAACATTCAAAGAATCTCGTAGTGAAACATATTTGACGTCATTTCAAACAGATCGAAGTCGCAAAAATAAATTTATTTTAACTTATTGTCTAAAAGAATTAAGTTTCTCGGGCGATTGTTGCGAATGGTAATGGTGATTTAATTCTAATAACAAACAGGGCCTTTAGCTATTTGTAATTCAAACTTTTAAACGCCAAAATTATAACTATTTTCATTAACCTACTTTCTCAGATTTAATAATTAGACTATATCGTTTGCTAAATTTGTTTGAAGTTCGAAGAATAATGATGTAATCTTTTTTAATAAATATTTTTGTGTCGCCACAATTTCCCATTTACATTTCTTTTGAAAATTCAGTTATTTATAGTTTGTTAAATTAATTACAGTTCAAAAAATATATAATTAGTACAATTGATGCTTTAAAAATAAAAGCGAAACTTATATTACTTATAAACTGCACGAAACGAAACTTATAAACTGCATATTTTTTTATGCCAAGTTAGAATTCTCTATGCATCTTTCTTCATACATATATAATGAACCATCAAAAGAACTCTATTGTGATATTACAACAATCCAAACTGAATTATATATCACATAAATAAATATTCTTTCAAAAGTTTTTATTTTTATTTTAAATAAAGTTTCTCGTTCGTTTAACGAAATGGCAACAGTGAAAATATTGAATAAAAATGGAATTTGCATGTTATTTCAATGTAGATTAAATGTTTAGTTATTTAAATTTTAAATAAACTTGTAATTAAAATTTTTTAATGAAATTTGGAATGTAGCCTCTAATCTGATTTTTTGCTTGAAAATGACGTATCCCACTTCTCTATGGGACTTTTTGTGAAAGTGGGTGACGGACGGACAGACAGAGACGGACTGAACGATTATAAAACCTTCCACTTTTTACGTTATAAACGTAGTGTGGAAGCTAAAAAAAATGAGGCAGAATACTTATAAAAGACATTTAATAAAATAGCTTTATTCTAAAGTATATTTGTTATGACAATATAAACGAATGATATATCGTTGCAAAATCTGGATAGCCAGTTGCGACAGGTTACCAATATGACTTTTGAAAACTTCAAAACCTTTCCCAGTAAGAAATTACCCCAAAGTGTAAGGATTTTATTAGTATTTAAAGCAAAAAGGTCGTTACTAAGTAAGAAAAATAGTTAAAGAGACTATTTTTAAAAATAATATTACAAAATCGGTCGGGACGCAAATTGAACACTTCCTAATATTGGCCCATTAATTCATTCTACAACTACAATCGAAACATAATTTCTAAATCCAAAAAACGGTTCATACAAGACTACTAATGATAAAATCAAATATTTGCTCCCGTTTAACTTTCTTTTCCTTTCTATGAATAATGTAGATATGAACTGTGATTAGATGACGTCAATGTGATTAATGAGATCACGCAATCATTGCAATCCATAGCTGGATTGTGGATTTATAGATGAAGCTTTTGATTGATTGAATGAAAGATCATTTTGTAGGCCACTGGAGGATTCGTTTATCAATATATATTTAATATTTATCTAATACAAAAACATTAAAAAGCTTTTTATAAATATTATTATTTTCTTTCTTTTAGTATTATTTTCTTGTACTTTAAGCAATGTCATTGTAGCTCTTCTCTTTTGAGCAATACCAATGCGATGTGTATTGTGATCAGGTATTGATTGAAAACTTGTAGATAGAGCATTGGCTTTTGATGGGTTGAATTAAAGATCGTAGGGAATATATGAGGACACAGGAGGATTTGTTTATCAATATATATTTAAGGTGGGGCCGGGTGGCCGAGTGGTTTAGATCGGAGACCATTACGCTAACATTCTGCGCACTGTACCGGTTGCGGGTTCGATTCCCGCCTTCCCTGGGTGTAATCTCTTTCTCTGTGTCAGTAAAATTTCTCTATGTGTCGGTCTTACTTGACGAAGGTTTATAAGCGGGTCTCTGATCAAGCACACAAGCCGGAAATACATGTACCAACCAACTATTATATTTAAGGTTCTAATATTTATCTACTACAAAAGATCTGAAAAGTTTTTTTTACAATTATTATTCTTTTCATGCACTTTAATCAATAAAACTTAATAATTTCAATTGCAGGCAATACTAATGCGATGTTTATTGCGATAACATATTGATTGAAAACCTATAGATAAAGCATCAGCTTTTGATGGATTGATTGAAAGATTATACTAGGACGCTGGAGGCTTCGTTTATCAATACATATTTAAGGTTCTAATACTTATCTAATACAAAATATTTAAAAAGTTTTTTTTTATAAATATTAATTCTTTTCATGCAATTTAAGCAATAGGACTTTGGCATTTCAATTTTAGACAATACTAATGCGATGTAAATCACGCATTGAATGAAAACCTATAGATTAAGTATCGGCTTTTGGTGGATTGAATGAAAGATCGTAGGTAATATATGAGGACACTGAAAGCTTGGTTTATCATTAAGAATATATGTTTAAAGTTCTAATATTTTACTCACACTAACGATTAAAAAAAGTTATTTATTATATTTATTGTATTTAAGCACTCTAAGCAATGGCACTTTTTCTTTTAAGCAAAACCAATGCGATGTGTATTGTGATCACACATTGATTGAAAACTTATAGATAAACCATCGGCTTTTGATTGCTTGAATGAAATCATTATTGATAAAGTAGGCTGACCATCAGCTTTGTTATAGCTTTTTAACTATGAATATTATGAATATGTAATTAACTTATCAGCTATGAAATCATCATTAAATGTTTATAATAATGCTTTATTTATGTTTTTTTGTTTGAAAAACAATATAGAATACTAAAACTACTTGCACAATTTTATAGCTAGATAGTTGAATAACAAACTAATCTGCAGATATGAAATGCAGTGCGTTTGGCCATCCTAAATATAAGGGTATAGAAGATTTAATTTTTTCGTAGTTTTTATAAAAAGGTTTACTTTTGTGTTCGGATGTGTTAAATCTGAATTTAGCTGTTGTAATGCTAAATAAAATAAAAAACCCATAAGTTTCTGAATTATATATCGTCGGTAAAATGACAAAACCACGGATGTGCAAAAACACAAAAGTGCAAAGGGATGGAAAACCGGAAACAGTTAAACCGGTTTTTGGCTTCGGTTAATGGGCGAAAACATTTCTTTAGCTGAACCAGTTAAAACTGAAGAACCGGTTTGAATAAACATTTTAACCGGTTAAACTGAAGGTTTGTTAGTTCGCATTGTCTTCGCTCCAGAGCTACATGACGGCAGTTGGCAACGGGAGTCGTAATTAGGAATCACAGTCAAGTGACGAGCCCCTAAACTGAAGGAAAAATTTAATGCAGTTAGATAAATCAATGGATTATGGCGTCTTAAAATATATCATAATGGATTTTTATGATATGGGTTCATTATTTATTAACACCCTCCCTGCGGTTAATGCCCTAAGGCTTCAAGAACTATTCTACTGGTAATAGTTACTTCTAACTGGCCCCGGTTAAAATCGGAGGAAAAAAAGAACCGATTAAACCGAGAAGCGGTTTTTTTTTTCAAAAACCGCAAATCCCTAGAATCTGCACATTCGTGGTTTTGTCATTTGACCGACGAATTATTATACAAAGAGTTAACACAGCTACGTAAAAAATATCACTGATTAATTCCACAACTAGGCGACTCAAATTAAGAAGCAAATTTAACATTTATTCACTCACGCTAGTTCATTATTTTTATCTTAATACCATCGCAACATACAAGGTTTCATTAGCAAAAATATTAAGAAACTTTTTGACGCCCAAATGAACGGTAGTTACAGAGGATGATGAACTTGGACTAAGTCCAAATCACTGACAGAGCTTCGTTGTTGGTGTGTGTGAAATTTGGCGAGATTTTTTTTTTAGGTGCTTACTGTTACCCCGTATGTAAATATTTATATTAAACATGGCACGTGAATTTTTGTTACCGATAGCTTAGTTATCTGTTGTTAGTAAATATACAGGGTATCCGTAAAAGAATGTCTTGAGTTTTAATGGTATATTACAGGAGTTTATTTTATACTAAATATAACAAATCATACATGATATTGAAGGAAAACTAACCAAGTTTTTCCTATAAGTGCTCAATGTGTGCGCCTTTAGTGATACGGCACACATCCAAACGAAAATGCAATTGGGTACTTGACAAATTTTTTTATTGGCTTAAAATATTCTTATGCCAAAAATATTAGACCCGTATTTTTTTTACAAATACCGAATAAAAAGGGGAAAAAATGAATTTTAAAATTAGGACGAAAAATCACTCCCGAAAACGCTTTGTGGCTGTCACGTGGTATCTGATGTCACCAGTGACTATAAACAAACTTTGATACACCATTGTAATCTACTTTAAGCAAATTTGAACTATCCACTTCTGTAAAACCTCCGCCCATTATCTATATAATTCTTATTTTAATAGTAAGTTAGATTAAAACCAGTTTAATTACAAACAAAAAAACATCACACCGGTTTGTTTATAGATACTAGTGACGTCAGCCAAATCGACGTGTTTGTGATCACGTGACGTACCGATGAAAAAAAAGCCATTTGAAAAAGATTTTTATTAATTATTGAAAGATTTATTTTGCAAAATATATATATATACAGTGGGTAAAAAAAGTATCCGTACGCAGTTAGCATTTGTAAATAAAACTTTTATTTACAAAGAAAATGCAATTGTAAAATTAAACAAATTACATATTCTTATAGGAAACTTAATTATGAATAGGTAAAAATAAAAAATTATCAATACTTTGGCAAGGAATTTGAAAAGAGTTTCAAGAAACAAAAAATTAAACAGAAAAAGTTTCCGTACGATGCTAAATATCTGAAAATTTATATCTTTACTTCAAGTAAAATTTTGTTTAGTGGTCAGTTGATCCACCCTGGTTTCTGATCACCTCTCTCAAACGTGCAGGCATCACTCCGACGAGTTTTTTCGTTGTCTCTGGAGTTATCTTGCTCCATATGCCTTGAATAGCATCTTTCAGCTCCTTTACGTTCTTTATTGAACATTCTTTCAGTTTACGACCGATTATATCCCACAAATGTTCGATGGGGTTCAAGTCGGGACTCTGGGGAGGGCTATGCAGCTGTTCTTTGAGGTGATACAAGCACCATTCCTTGCAAAGTTTGGCCGTATGTTTAGGATCATTGTCCTGTTGGAATATAAATCCAGCTCCCAGGTTCAGTTTCAAAGCGCTTTGCTTAACGTTCTCCTTAAGAATGTCTAGATACTTGTATTTGTCCATGATTCCATCAATAAAGGTCAAGTTTCCGACTCCAGCAGCGCTCATACATCCCCATACCATGAGTCCTTTACCACCGTGTTTAACAGTGCCAACCAAATTCTTTGATTTCATTTGTTGATTTGGTTTTCGCCATACCATAACACGTCCGTCGGATCCGTGGATGTTAAATTGCGACTCGTCACTGAACAGAACAGTCTCCCAGAACGCCAGTGGCCTGGTAACGTTCTGCTTAGCGAACTGGAGCCGCTTCTTCTGGTTCACTTTACTGATGAAGGGCTTCTTCCGAGCCACCCGACCATTATAACCATGTTCTTTTATCACATTTCTTACAGTTTGAGGCGTAACATCAATATTGTAATCAGTCTTCAAACTTCCTGCAAGTTTAGGTGCGCTTAGACGAGGGTTATGTTGAATTTTTCGCATTATGTACCTTTTGTGCACCCGTTCTAACTTCGTTGGCCGTCCAGAACGAGGTCGATCATCACAATGTCCGAGATAGCGATACCTTTCAACAATATACTGAACAGTTGATTTCGGTTTCTTGATATTTTTCGCTATTTTACTGAGAGATAAACCCTCATTTCGAGATTTAATTACTAATTCACGAATATCTTTGGAAACTTCCATAATTTACTAAAAATGATATAAATGATCATTAAAACTGCTGTATATTTGAGTTTGTGAAGATCACTAGGTTCCAACACCTAAAATTTACTGCAGAACTGGTCTGTATGACGTCATTACTTAGTTTTTTTAAAAGCGTACGGAAACTTTTTTTGATCTCTTTTATTGTTAAATTTTGATTTTTAAATTTTTAAAGTTAAATTGAAAAATGTTTTTTCAACGACAATGCAATTTAGTAAGTAGATAAATAAACTATTTTAAATCCGCAGATTTCGATTTTTGAAAAAGGGTTTAAGTTCTTTGAAACAAAGTGTTTTTAAACATCCTGGATGCGTACGGAAACTTTTTTTACCCACTGTACGTTTGTTATATTTGAGTTCAAACTATAGTTTAATTAATATTGGAAGGTATTTTAGCGATACTGTCAAGTACCCTATTCTTCCCATACTGTCTGCAGCAAGTCCGGAGTAATGGACGCAACAGCCTGTGCAATTCTACCTTTCAAGGTTGGTAAATCGTAGGGTAGTGGTGGAACGTAGACCCGATCTTTTACGAAGCCCCAAAGGAAGAAATCACAAGGCGTGATGTCAGGTGAACGAGGTGGCCAGGGTAACAGAAGTCGGACATTCTTTTACGGACACCCTGTATTATATGTAAGTTTTAAACTATTTTTTACTTATGTTGTTAAAACATTTTCAGATATTACAGTTGATTTTTAATATTGTAACAACAACTTGTTGCGAAATTCTTTTGATATGTTTTTACGAGTTTTAGAACAAGTAACCTTGATTGGTAGGTATTCTTTAAGGTATTCTTAAATACACAAAATAGGATTCGTATATTCAGATATTTTTATAGAAAACTAGTATTTAATTATTTTTATAGCCTACATTAAAACAAGAATACACAAAAATAAAATAATTTTTAAATTGTTTTTAATAAAGCTCATTATAGTTTGAAGTATCTTCGCAATAGAGCTACACGAGGGCTATTGAACCAATTAAGAACCACAGTCAAGTGACACAGAGCTGATTATAAAAATGATCACAACCATTGCAGAGTTTTTTTGCAAAGTATGCTACTTTAAAGTCACATAAAGAAATTCTAAGATAACTCAATATATTAAAAACGCGTAATTATTTGAACTAAATGAAATTTATGTTTTTTTAAATTCAAGGTTTAGACCATATAAAAAATAAATATCCTATTTCAAAATGAATTTACAAGCAATTTTTTTTTTTCAAAAAAAAACGCAAAAAAAACAAAATAAACCTTTACCAATATAATTGTGAAATTTCAATTTTACATAAACTATATTTCCTCGTCCTAACAATTTATCACGCTTCACAAAATATTTCTTAACTATAAAATAATCCCACTTTATACGCATATGCATTATTTTATGCGAATATAGACAAATAGTTTGTCGAACAGAAAGTATATGGGAAGAAGAAGATTCTACACTTACTATTATAAATGATCCAACACTTTGCGAATAGTAATTTTTATTTTTGGTAAGAGTAATGGCTTCTAACGTTAATCTTTTAGTAGAATACAAATGATACGGGGTGAAGACAATGAAGTATTTATCAACCTTAACTGAGAAGCAGTGCGTTCGATAGTAAATTTAGTTGTAATCGAATTTCAATAATATAAGTTTAGTTACCCAAATATTTTGAAACATGTTTTATGTGAATAATTTTCAAACATTAATATAATTTTATACTCACTGTCTTGGTTTTGTCAATATAAACTCTTATGGAAAAATAATAATATTGTTATAATATCGTGCAAAAAAACCAACTTTTTCAAATCAATAATCGTGGCAAAAGTGATGCCTTTAACGAAATCGTGTTTCAAAGTTACTTTTACGCACTAGTGCGACAAAGTAAATAAGAGCATCTGATTGGTGTAATATTCTTTATTTGAGCGTGATATTTTATTCGGCGGCTTTTTGATTGGTGTAAAGTTCTTTATTTGAACGTGATTCTTTATTTGGCGTCTTATTTCCAATGCCAATCTAAGGAATACTTTTTGCACGTGATTTTAAAATAATCATTAATATAAATAATCACCTTCAAATCATTTGAACGTGATAATAAAATTAATAAGCCAATCAATAAATGCCGATTTAATAAATACTTTTTTTGCACGTTATTATAAAAAATAGTGTATGACAACACGTTGAAAATAGCCTTTTTTAAACTCGTGAATTTATTTCAATCGCTCGTACATCGCTCGTGAAATAATTGATTCAACTCGTTTAAAAAAGCTTACTTTTCACACTAGTTGCATAAATAACTATTTTTATTTCAATATTTTGACAGATTTTAAGTATAAAAGAAACAGTAACTATGCCGGAAAAAATACTACATTTTCCCTGAATCTTTAAAAAAATACTACTAAATTAAAGGAACATATTGCAAGTTTTCTTTTAAAATTGAAATTTATAACCTCTGAACAACAAGTTACAATTCAAGGTGTTATATTCATTTGTTTTATTTAGTGGTTTTTAATATAACATACAAGTGAGTAAAACAAAGAAAAAACACGAAAGAAATAGCAGATTTTACGTTTTAAAATATAATACATACTGGTACGAGAAAAATTGAAGAGCTTAGTGTAAGAACGTGCTAAGTGATAAAAAAGTGAAAACGAGAAAATGGGCTATAAAGTTAATCGTTTGCACTTAAATCCATTAAAAACGGTACTTGCAAATGGTAAAAAAATATACTTACCTTCAAGTTTGCTAAAAATTGGAAACTTGTTATCTTTAAATGACAGTATAATATACAGGGTGGTTATAAAATAACGCTCGCTATTCGGAGTGGTCTGTAGCTTGAATGAATAAACCGAATGCAACAAACATCGAGACACTTACTAATCAAGAAGGGGGGAAAAATAAGGGAATCCAAAGAGTTCTATAGTAGGGTAGAGGAACGACTCGTACTGAGCTGCCATCGGCAGCCATGGCTCACTACGGAGCCCGAATAGAGTGGTAAAAGTGCTAGTTAATTTATAATTTTGATACTGAGAAAGGAAGTACACCCAGGGCAAAGGCGGGAATCGAACCCGCACCCGTTACAGCGCGCGGACTGCTAGCGTTATGGCCTGCGATCCAAACCACTCGGCCATCGGGCCCCACATGCCACCCTATATTGTCTCCGTGTTGGTCCATGGTGCTGTTGCCAGGTTCAGTCTCTACCCTACTATAGAACTCTGAGAGGGAATCATAAAAAAGAAACTCATCTCTTGACCAGGGTTCTAAATTACGAGGTGCAGCCAATTATGGCCAACACAGCCAATTACGCTTCGTAATTTAGAACCCTGGTCAAGAGACGAGTTTCTTTTTTATGATTCCATTCTTTCCCCCCCTTCTTGATTAGTAAGTGTCTCGATGCTTGTTGCATTCGGATTATTCATTCAAGCTACAGACCTCTCCGAATAGCGAGCGTTATTTTATAACCACCCGGTATTCGTTGACACAAAAATCTCATTTTTTTTCAATAATGTCACTTAGCACGTTCTTCCACTAAGCGCGCTCTTCAATTATTCAGAATGCAATAAAATATGCCGATACTTCCTGAAACCGACGTCAAAAAAAAAAAAAAAAAAAAAAAAAAAAATATTGATATGCAAATTCCGCTCTTACAATACAGAATAATTTTACTTGTCGTTAAGTTTCAAATGTCCAAATTTTTTTAAATATAGCGGGTGCATCAAAATAACGAATAAATTTTACGTAAATTTTTTAAATTTTACGCAATCGTAATTTTAATAAATAAATTCTCACTCAAAGAGTTCTATAGTAGGGTAGAGACTGAACCTGGCAACAGCACCATGGACCAACACGGAGACAATATAGGGTGGCATGTGGGGCCCGATGGCCGAGTGGTTTGGATCGCAGGCCATAACGCTAGCAGTCCGCGCGCTGTAACGGGTGCGGGTTCGATTCCCGCCTTTGCCCTGGGTGTACTTCCTTTCTCAGTATCAAAATTATAAATCAACTAGCACTTTTGCCACTCTATTCGGGCTCCGTAGTGAGCCATGGCTGCCGATGGCAGCTCAGTACGAGTCGTTCCTCTACCTTACTATAGAACTCTTTGTTCTCACTAAACAAGCTAAATTTACAAAGGAAAAATAGTTTTTATTTGGGGGCATTAATACAATCCACTAATTTCCACTCGGAAAATAAATCATATAATTTTCTTTTTACATTCTAACATGGAACACAGATTGGTTCTACTAAATTTATTCAGCAATTGTAAATATTAGGTTTTGACGTGAAATAACATTGTTATACAATTATGGTTAATTTTGAATTTATCAGGAAAATTGCGATGACAGCAAGTTCATATTGAGGAAGATTTGTGATATGAGGATGTGCATTTTATAATGATGTATTTTTATCTTGGAATTTTAAAGCAATATAATTATTCTTTATAATGAACGGGAACAAAGGCAAAGCTTATTATCCTACAGCAAATTAAATGACACATATACTTGGATCGATTTGATATTCTTTTAGCCGTACGAAGAACGGGTATTTATTCAGCAATTGTAAATATCATGCTGACTAACAATTTGGAGAGCCTCTCTATTCTAAGCTTATTCAAATGTAAATCTCGATCTCTCGCGCACGGTAAAATGCGTAAAAGCATGTAAAAGCTTTACAGAAATATATTTCAATATACTTTTTTTAGTTGGTAGCTAGAAATGACGTGTGAAAACACAGAGTAATTAAAGAAATGACTTTAAACTAGCGTACTTATTTAGTTCTTTAGCACATAGTAACATCTTAAACATCTTTAAACATGTATTACGATTAGATATTACGTTAATAGATGTAATATGGCTTTGAATGTTAATAAAATGTTTTCTGTTTTGTGGTCTCCCTTCCTCAGGAAAGATAGTTGCTTGAAAAAGTTCAGCATAGGGCTACAAAAATGATTAAGGGTCTATCTGGTATTGATTATGATAAATTAAGATCTTTAAACATGTATTCCCTGGAAAATAGGAGAGCTAGGGGCGATTTAATTCAGTTATTCAAGTTCATAAAACAGGGAGACATGGAGGGCTTAGGTTTTACCTTAAATAGCCGGACCATTGGACATGATCAGAAATTGAATAAATCATGCTTTAGAAGGGAGGCAAGAAAACATTATTTTTACAATAGAGTTGTCAATGAGTGAAATGCTTTACCCGATTATGCGGTGTATTCGAAGAGAGTAGAAATTTTTAGGATGAATATTGATAGTCATTGGAAACTGGTAAAGTATTAGATTTATTTTGGACCAACCTTGCTGGGCCTCTGGCCTGTTGTTGGTCGACAGTATTTGTATCTATATCTATACAATAAGAAGTTAGGACTGACCGAATCGCTCACGTATCAACGCCTAGCCCAAACTAATGAATACACAGAAAACAAATTTTTAAAGCTTATTCCTTTTGTACTAAAGGCGTTTTTTTAGATGCGATTTTTCAAAATTGGGGTCTAAGAGATCAAAACGTGAGGCGATTACTTCATAGGAATAGCATCGTGCATTGTTGTAAGCTTAGGATTTATTGCAATTTTTCATTTGAAAGGAATTTCAACAAGAGTTGAAAGTTAGTATAAGTACGAAAAAGCACGTGCGTTTAATACGCAAGATTGCAATTTGACCAATATTGTTTGATTTTTTTAAATCTTTGATCTTTAATGCTCGGCCAATAAAAAGAAGGGCTGGGATTCAGTCGGGCATTCAAATATAAAAAATAATTCTGACAGTGCTTATAAATATCCTAAGTGGTAATACTATTTTAATTAGTGTTAACCTGTAAGAAGGGGAATCAATTGGCATAAAGTAATAGTTTTCATAATATACAAGTCATCGTTATTATGGTTACACCCGTGCAACCCCTGGTTATAATCAAGCAAGTATAAATATACACCTGAATAATCTGTTTACCACAAACAGAATTTACATTTTTCTTGATTAAAATTTCTAAATTGATCGAAAAGTTTAACAATAGATATAACTAAATTTATAATTAATATTTCTAACCTCTATCGGCGGCTTTTCCAGCTGAGTCTTCGCCGGTGTAGTCGGCTGTTCAGAGACACTATTCCCCACAGCCGTTCCGACTTTTTCCTCCAAAGCCATTCATGCACACAAAAAACAACTCCCACTAACACTACAAACGGTTCGCGCCAAATGTCCAGAGTCCTCTGTATCCGTAACTGAAGAAAAAGCGCGCGCGCGGGAGATTTTCTCTCCACTGACTCCTGCAACCGCTGCTGTTCGATGCTTCGAGACGCAGGGGATGCCGGGATATCGGAGGATGCTGATTGGTTGACGTAACAAGTGTGGAAGGGTTTGGTTGAGGAGTTTTTTTTGCTGCTCTCTTCCGTGCCACTGTTTTGTGAGATAGATGGATCTGTTTTTACTTTCGTTTTCTTGTTGCATGAAGAGATTTGTTGCTTTATTTTGCAGAATTGGAGAGGATTTTGTGCAGATAGATGAAAAAATTGTTTTAGGGTTGCGTTTTGGTGCTATTTTAAGTGCGTTGAGTCGAATCATCGTCGCACTAGGGCTACGCAAGGGATATTGGCGAAGGGCGTCGTAATAGGGTACTTGACTGTATCGCTAAAATACATTCCAATATTAAATTAATTATAGTTTGAACCCAAAAATAACAAACGTATATATTTTTTTGCAAAATAAATCTTTAAACAATTAAAAAAAAATCATTTTAAAATGGATCATTTTTCATGGGTACGCACGTGATCACAAGCACGACGATTTGGCTGACGTCACTAGTATATATAAACAAACCGGTGTGATGTTTTTTTGCTTGCAATTAAACTGGATTTAATATAATTTACTATTAAAATAAGAATTATATAGATAATGGAAGGAGGTTTTACAGAAGCGGATAGTTCAAATTTGCTTAAAGTAGATTCCAAAATTGTGTTTCAAAGTTTGTTTATATTTACAAGCAACGTCATAGATACCAAGTGACAGCCACTTAGCGTTTTCGGGCGTAATTTTTCGTCCTAATTTTAAAATTTATTTTTCTCCCTTTTTACGGGGTATTTGAAAAAAAAAAGAAAAAATACGGGTCTAATATTTTTGGCGTAAGAATATTTTAAGCCAATAATTTTTTTTTAGTCAAGTACCCTATTGGAGAGGATTTTGTGCAGATAGATGGAAAAATTGTTTTAGGGTTGGGTTTTGGTGCTATTTTAAGTGCGTTGAGTCGAATTATCATCGCACTAGAGCTACGCGAGGGATATTGGCGGAGGGCGTCCTAATTTAGAACCAAATTCAAGTGACGAACTAACACCTGAGTAGGCAACCGACGCAACTTTTAGGAGAGACATCGCACGCAGCGTCAAGATTTTGGAGCATATACATATTTAACGTGCAGTCATCGGCAGTTATTTTGGCAATGCCCGGACCCGAACCTGGGACCTTTCGCATGCAAGGCAAGAGCCTTACCGACTGGACTCCCCAGGGGCAGTGTTAAACATTGATGTATGATTTTTAGTGACAAAGAAATATTGATGGGTGCTTAACTGTTTTAAGGTATAGTTAGTTTACTTACAAAAGTACCTGCTCAACTTACAAGGCTAGAGAAGCTCTACCAAAACGCTCGTGTGAACGGAAAGTTTGATGTCACTGTACCAAGAGTCGTCATCGCACTAGAGCTACACGATAGTTATTATGGCAACGGGAGGCGTCATTTAGAACGATATGTCGTTGTTTCGAAAATGAATCCCAACAAACCTAATCTCGAACTCCACTTGGAACCACTCTTCTAAGGCTGAAATTTTTTTTAAAGGTTCCGATTGGTTAAACAGGTTTCTCCATCTTCGGTACTCGGACATCAAACTTTCTATTTAAAATTAAAACTCTATCAAATCATAGCGAATTTTTACATGCAAACAGTAAGAGTCAAAAAGTTCAGTTGTACCTAATTATAACAGATAACAGATTAAGATCTTTAAACATGTATTCCCTGGAAAACAGGAGAGCTAGGGGTGATTTAATACAGTTATTCAAGTTCATAAAACAGGGAGACATGGAGGGCTTAGGTTTTACCTTAAATAGCCGGACCAGAGGTCATGATCAGAAATTGAATAAATCGAGCTTTAGAAGGGAGGTAAGAAAACATTATTTTTACAATAGAGTTGTAATGAGTGGAATGCTTTACCAGATTATGTTGTGCATTCGAAGAGAGTAGAAGATTTAAAGAAGAAACTTGACGGTCATTGGAAACTGGTAATGTATTCGATTTATTTTGGACCAACCTTGCTGGGCCTCTGGCCTGTTGTTGGTCGACAATTTTTGTATTTGTATTTGTAATTAATAAATTCAAAGATATATACTAAATCATCTTTACATCCAATTCTCTGGAAGAAGTTTTGAGTCTTAACAACATACTCATGTTTATGCTACTAACATTATCTCTAAGCATACATATATAGATATATAATGAAGATAATGATGATTATTTTGCACTTTAAATACTTTATGGTGGAGAAGCCTTCTAAATATAGGATCGGAATCGTACCATACCTACGTCTGATCTGACTTTAAGAGAGATTGTTAGTCCCATAGAGCTAATGCATTAGCTCCATGTTTTGAAATCACATTTTTTGCAAAAGAATTTCTTTGCCATGTTATCAAATTTTCACCAGGTATGGGAATCATCATAACATGAATTTAAAACAAAATTGAAAAGAAAATAACATCTGGTTATTTAATTCTTAATTGATAAAGTTTTAAAATAGTTTCGAAATCTGCTGTATATTTTTGGCATTTTAAAACTTCAAAAATTTATAATTAAACAACTAGATAACATTTTTGTTTCAAATTTGTTTCATTTCGATGTTATGCTGATTACCATACCTGGGGAAAAGAGGGCTAACATGGCAAAGCAATACTTCTGCGGAAGTTGTGATTTCAAAACTAATGCATTAGCTCCATGGGACTGACAATCCCTCTTAATTGAAAACTGCATTTGACTTATATCGTATATTTTTAAAATAGATTTTCAAAATATCATTGGCTGTTCACTGTTTAGCTTTTTCTAGGTTAAGAGAGCTACAACTGTAGTTTTTCTGGCATATTTTTTCAGCAATATGTCTTAATATATTAATAAACTATTGAATATATTCGAAATTAGTTTTTGACTTATTTTTATCGCCATCTAAAAAAACAATAGGCAAAATTTAAATTCCCTCTTTTAAATATGGTTGTTTTCCCAAATAACAGCTTTACTTTATGTAAATTTTCTGGTTAGAATTTTAGATATGTTTAAAAAAAACCTACTTAGTATTCAACAAATGCAATAAATTGTGGCAAAAGAATTTAAACTATTTTTTGTTTATATAAGAAAAAAAATTGAAAAATAATATTTCTCTCTTCTGCCCACTAAATTTTTAATAAATTATCACAGTATTCCTCTTTAAAATCATAACTCTACCCCAACTTAATTTGTTATCCTCATGTATGTATTTTACGATCACAAGTCAACCCCCCCCCCCTATTCTTGCATTATGTTACGATGCACAAAACATTCTGGTAGTGTCAAACAATTAATGGCTGCATTCACATAGTTCTTTTTCTTGAGTTTATTTTGGCAACGTGTCAGTTTAACTGTTTCGGGTCCGCCTGTTGGCGGGATATGTTTGCTTCTTGGGTTACTTTAAGAGGATAGCATCAGAAAGGCTGTGTCCTGACTACGACATCAAATGCCACAAATGCAACAAAACTTGTCGACCGCCAAGGGCGCGAAGCGATAAAATAGCATGTGGCTGACTCTGCCAAGTCGCCAAGTTTTGTTGCATTTGTTGCCAGTGTTTTTTAAAAAAAAACGGGTTTTTTCATGAAAAACCCAACCCACTTGGGTTTTTTGGTTTTTTTCAGGGTTTTATGGGTTTTTTCAGTATTTTGGATGCGTTTCTCAAGATTTTGTGATTTATTTAGGGAAGTTTTAATTATTTAGCTATAATAACAATTTTTAAAACTAACAGAACATCTTAAGAGAGATAATCAGAAATGATGTAATTTAAATTAGAACAATTAAAAAATAATTGCATATAGTTGTTAGATAAATGTACTTAAATTTATAAATGTATTGTCTAGAACCAAGTATTGTTTGTTTTTGTATGTGTAAAATTAAATAATCCGGAATATTGTAATGATAGAAATTTAAATTAGAATTTTCAAAAATGTATTTGTTACATTTAATTGTTAAATAATTAGTATAAATTTAAATTTGTAAATGCATTTTAAATATTGAAGGTACAAAAATGTAAAAATATATTAAGAATACTAAAATATTAATTAAAAATGATATGAAATGTATATTTTTTTGGATGTATAAAAAGTTTTTACTTTAAAAAAAAATTAGTGAAGGCAATTTTAAGTTCAATTGCCCACTTGGATTTTTTGGTGGGTTTTTCAAGTGGGTGTATTTGAAAAAACCCACCGGGTTTTTTCGGGTCGGGTAAAATCATAACAACCCTGTTTGTGGCAGTTGATGTCGTAGCCAGGACACAGCCATACAGTTGCTTGGCGAGAAAAAAAAGTGAACTTATGTAGCTAAGTTTATAATTTATGTGATTACTTAAAAAATAAAAACTACACAGTTAACTCAATAGAGAGTGGATAAAAAATGGGTACTTGTGTATTATCGCATCGACAATTTTTGTAAAATCCAATATTATCGCCAAACACGATATAAAAAATATTATTTTAATGTATATAATAATTAATAAAGCATAATAATATAATAATTAATAAAGCATAATAATATAATAATTAATAAAGCATAATAATATAATAATTAATAAAGCATAATAATATAATAATTAATAAAGCATAATAATATAATAATTAATAAAGCATAATAATATAATAATTAATAAAGCATAATAATATAATTAATAAAGCATAATAATATAATAATTAATAAAGCATAATAATATAATAATTAATAAAGCATAATAATATAATAATTAATGTATACATACCCATAAAACGTGAAAAAACACTTAAAAACGTACAAACAATGTTAAAAATAATTTATATATAAATAATGATTAATATAATTTGTTAAACCTTAATTTTGTTTTCACAGAAAATTTAGACCCAAACATTCAAAAGTAGTGCTAAAGGATTTGGCGACAGGAACCGAACTCAGAAGAGGGACAGTTAATATTTTGAGCAAATGAAATGCATTTTACTCATACTAATGCATTTTACTCATACTACTAGTCACATCACTGTTTTGAATTAAAGAAATAGTTGTAAGAGAGAAAAATCAAGTTTAGTTTAGTTTGAATTATCGTCGCACTAGAGCTACACGAGGGCTATTGGCGACGGGGGTCGTATTTTAGAACCACAGTCAAGTGACGAGCCGACACCTGAGTTGGCACCCAACGCAACCGTTAAGGGCGACATCGTACGCAGCGTTGGGACTTTGAAGGATATTTAACGTGCACTCCCTCTACACGGGGTATTATTCGTCGAACAGTTTGGGCTGCACGGGCCTTTTTTAGGGCGGCAGTTATTTTAGCGATGCCCGGACCCGAACCTGGGACCTTTCGCATGTTGGGCGAGCGCCTAACCGACTGGGCTACACAGCCCCAGAGAAAAATTAAGAAACAGTTTGAGAAATCGTTTGTATTTACATGCAAACAGTAAGAGTCAAAAAGTTCAGCCGTACCTAATTAATAAATTCAAAGATACATACTAAATCATCTTTACATCCAATTCTCTGGAAGAAGTTTTGGGTCTTAACATCTTGATTTTTTTTGTAGGGCATTCATTTTCGTGTTACGACAGACTCGCAAAATTTGCAAATTTTAGTGCATATATAAATTTTTTGTGCGTATAACATTGTGCCAAATATTTAGCCAAGTATTTGTTTGGGCCTATTGCAAAGCGATTAATGGCTTCTCTTGGCAACTTATTTTACTTAGGTTATAGAGCAGGCAGAATATCCGCCGTACTCTGAACTCCACTGTGTAGGATAATTTATTTGTTTATGCGGTTTCTGCATTTTGTTTATTTAGTAGAAATATGTCCAATGATACGAAACAAGGACAGGATTTCGGCCCGTAAATTATTTTAGGCGAAGAATTATTTGCAATAAATGTCGAATTTCTGCTTTTGGGATTTTTGTATTTCGGAAACCCAATGTTCTGTCCAATACTAGCAGATAATTTTTAGGAGAAAGTTTATTGAATTTGTAGTCAAGTATTTGTTATATTATTCATTTTATATTTACATATATTTTAAATGATTGAAATTATATTTGAAAATAGATTCAAATTTAGTATGAAAATTATTATATCATTAATTTTATGTAAAACTTATTAAACGGTGATTTTACCTTTTACATATTTTGAAATGATTTTTTTTTCTTTATTACGGACAAGATCATCAAAGCGCTTTTTAGAATCAGCCTCCAAAACGGTAGAAACACAATCTTTCAGTTTAGACCCCGCAATACTTTCATACCTTTTTCTATTAGTAATTGAAGTAAAATCACAGATCATTTAATTTAATAAAATCAAGTATTATTTATTTAGCACTTTCTTTAGGATATCAAAGATTATTCTGAAGTGGCATTACAGAGTTGAAATACTTGTCTGTTCCTATTTGAGATTGTTCTACCTAAATAATCTTTTCTAGGAGCTGGACTTTGTTGCACACTTTATCAACACAGTGTTGCCACATGTTAAAAATAAATACAAATATGTAGTCTACAACAATTCTTTTAAATAAAAATCAATAATATTGTACTTTAAATATACCATTATTGCATAAAAACTCTTAAGAAACATAAAATTACTAAACAAAAATACAGTGCGTCTAATAATTTGTCCAGGGACTGTATATACAAATTTAATTATTATATTTTCATTAAATTTTTATGTGAAAACTTTATTTAAACTAGATGAATATATTTTTACAATAAATTTTTGGAAATGTTTTTTTTGCTCTTTATTGACGGACATAGAGATAAATGGTCAAAAGTGCCTTTTTTAGAATCAGTACCCTCCAAAACGGGTAGAAAACACAAAACTTCTTTTTCAGATTTTCGACCCCATCGCAATACTTTCATTACCTTATATTTCATATTAGGTAATTGAAAGTAAAAATCATCAGTATCAAGTTTTAATTTTAATTAAATCAAGTATTACTTTTTATTTTAGTATTAATTACGTTGTATGGAAAAAAATGTCATTCGTAAATGAAATGATGCATACAGTAGTTGAAAAAAACTTTAGGTTTTGTTTGTAAATTTTCTTTATTTTCACATATTTTTATCTAACTGAAAGTAATGATTGAATTTAAAGCCATTTTGTTTATTTAGCGAAGTTTCATATCTCAGCAATATTTTGGGGCCTATAGTTTATAATTTTGAAATTTGTGTTAAGTTTTAAAACATTAACGATTTTCTATAATATTTGGATGAAAATAGAATCTATAAATATCGATTCATAGTATATATTTACCAGTTTATATATGTAACGTACATTATTCAGGATAATATCTAGGTTTAGGTTTAGTTTGAATTATTGTCGCACTAGAGCTACACGAGGAATAACATCTAGAATAGTGTATCCTTTTTAAACTTAAATCGGAATATTGAAAACTCTATATAACTGCTTTTAAGATTTTCGGAGAAGCACCATATACAACATAGCTCTGGAATTCAGTCAGTAAAACCAAGTCTGAAAACCGTAAAGTTTAAGTTTTACCTCCGGTTTTACAACTTTTCCCTTGCACTTTGTGAATTTAAGTTTGTCGTTTGAGACGAAATTTTGTCTTTGGGCAAGATTTTCGGGTGTATAGTACGTAGTAAATTTCTTTTATCGTGTCCTGTCTTTAAAACATGTGTGCCGACATCGCACTAAAAATGGCTTGTGTTATTTTAGATAAAAATCTAGGAATTTAAATTCGAACTAAATTTGGTAAATTAATTGATTATTTTATCTTCCGCATCATTGTCATGAACAAACAATTCGAAAATCAGTATTAATGAATTTTAGTGTTTTAAATAAGAAAATAATAATTTTAAAAAGCTGACTCTAAGGTTATTTATTTTAATTTATTGTGTTACAACTCTAGGAGAAAATTCCAATTATATGGGAAACATACAGAAATAAGTTAAAAGAGAGACAAAACAGTAGATTTAAAAACACGTAGTGACATATAAAAACAACAAGATCGTAAATAAAAGAATTATACAAACGATAAAAACAAGAATAAAAAGCATAAGCTGTAGAATCCAAAATTGTTGAAAATAAACGTCTATTACGCAGTGAAGAAAGGAAGAACCAATATATTAACCTGTGCTAATCAATAAGGGCTATCAATATTATTATTACATAAATTAAAGAAAAAACAACAGTTTCGTTTAACAGGTAAAAAGGCAGAAAACACAGCATTAATATTCTCTATTAAACATTTACATGCCAAATTTGGCTGGTTTCATTTATTTTATTTCGAAAATTCAAAAATTATTACTTATCGTTTGCAAAAATTAATTTATATTTCAAAGAATAAATATGTAATATTCCTCGCTTTTAAATAGAATGAAAACATTTCATATCAACTTACAGAGAATCTCGTAGAGGGAAATATATTTGACGTCATTTCAAACTGATCGATGTCGCAAACATAATTTTATTTTAATTTATTGTCTAAAATAATTAAAGTTCCTCGAGCGATTGTTGCGAATGTCAATGGTGATTTAATTCTAATAAAAATGGCTTCCTATGCTTTTTAAATGAGCATTCAATTTTGCAGGTTTTTTTTTTAAATAATTGAAGTACTTCGAATTCGAATTATTTTCTGAAATTTTCAATGTATTCTAATTTCGATGCGCTGGATTTTTTTGAAGTATCACACTTGTCCGTAGCATTTTTATTTCTGGGATATGAAAGTGGGAGACAGACGGACAGACAAACAGACGGACGGACTGGACGATTATAATACCTTCCACTTTTTACGTTATAAACGTAGTGTGGAAGCAAAAAAAGTCTTCTAGTTGCAAGGCATTTAATGTGTGTAAGAATACTTTAGTTCTTCTTTCTGATTTTATTTTGATTGTGAATAACGTAGCATTTAATTGCCAGAAATATTTTAAAGCAAAATATTAAAATAACGAGTTTAATGCATAGTGTTGTTGGAAACAACATTTTACCAATTTTTTAACTGTTCAAATATGTTTAATAGAAAAAAACACATTCAAGTTTCTTAAAAAATCGAATACCTTTTTATATATATTATTTCCATGTGATCGACATGGTTCTATAAACGAATAAAAAGTAATCTAATAATAAACCCCTTCTGATAGTTGCACTAATAAAAAAAAGTGTTTAATAATGATATATACGTAAAAAGAAAACGTTCGGAACTCTAGGCCTCCCAATAGATATAATATTTTTTCAAAAAGTATACAAGATTATAAAAATTGAAGTTAGGCAAATTTTATAAAACGAAAAAAAAATGCATCGAAGCGAATATTAACGTTTTGAGATTAAAAATTGTCTACCTTTGTACTCTGCGTAGAATATCGTTCGTTCAATTTGTATTTTTGCTTTTTTGATATATTTTCGAAAAATATGTAAAAGATGCAAAATGTAAACAGGGATTAAAAATTAATAAGTAAAAACAATGTATATTGTTTATAAAGCATTTTGGATTTAAATATAAAATTCTTCAACACACTAATTTATTTTAATTTTTAAATTTGTGTTTGAGAAATTTCAGTCTCCAAACAAAGATAAAAAAAAAAATATGCGCCTTTGTTTAATGTCTACCTTGCTCTAAATTAATCATATATAGCTACTAAACAATTCAATGTGTATTAGAATATGTAAAGGTCAGAAATAGGCAGCCGGAAACTTAACTAAATAAACAACCGATACCGCAGCAGCTTTCGTCATTTGACTAGGGTTCCAAATTGCGAGGCGTAATTGGCTATGTTAAAGCTTCTGAAAAAGAAGGCTAGAAATAGACAACCGGAAACGATTAAATTACCTTCTACCCCTCTACCACACAATCGCTGGTTCCATTATTTTATTAAAAACAACAATTTTATTAATATTTAAAATGAAAATAGTTTTCCTAAAGAATTACATTGAATATTGATAAAAAAGGAACAAAATTTAAAAATATTATTTTTGGGTTCGAATTGAATGACATTCTTTCTTTATTTCATATAAGTTCCATTTATTTGTTCCACCTGTGGATTTTCCCCCCAGTTACATTTCTGATCTTTAGTAGAAAAGGGGGATTACTTTACATTGAATACGAGGGATATTGGCCCTTGTTCTGCTAATGTAATATTGTATCTTGTTTTTTGATGTTTTTCTCTTTTGTTTCGTGTCGTGCTGTCTTCTAATATTGGGTAGATGTTAACTTTTTAAAGTTGTTTTTGGAAAACAGTGACTTTCTGTTTATGTTAACTGTGTAGCTGCCTCAGTAACCCACAGTCTACCAAAAGAATCCTCAAGGTGGAGATGAGTTACCTCGGCATATATACTACTATACACGTTGTAATCTGGAATAGTGCTAGGAACTTGATGGTAAATCAGCGCTACCTAGTTGTTGATGGAATATTGAGGTTGCGTGTGTGGTGAACCGCCACACCACTCCCCTCCTAGAAACGAGTCACCGTGCGCAGGTTGCTTCGCTGTGCGTTGTGCTGCGGTTGAGTTGTGTGCCAGCGTTGGCCGTTGAGTTGCGTGCAGCGTTGAGTGCATTAAGAGCGAGTAGCAACCGTGGTTGAGCACTTCGTAGCAGGGGCATCGTTGGAGTGGGTGACGATCACGTCCTCGGGTCACCACTGTAGCTGCCTCAGTAACCCACAGTCCACCAAAAGGATCCTCAAGGTGGAGATGAGTTACCTCGGCTTATATACTACCATTAACGTTGTAATCTAGAATAGTGGTAGGAACGATATGGTAAATCAGCGCCAACTAGTTGTTGATGGAATATTGAGGTTGCGTGTGTGGTGAACCGCCACACCTGCTTCTTTTTACTTAGCCAACATAAAACATATAGTCAATTAACCGTTCCAGGGATGGAAATGTTGTTAGCTCCGATTTGAAAAACACTTTAGAGACGCATAGTTTAACCATCATAATCATCATCACTGGCACTGCAGCACCTGAAGGGCCTTGGCCTTCTTCTATAGTTTAACTATGCTTCTCCAAAATGTGACTTTTCTTTCAAAAGCTCTTGACCTAGCAACTTTTGGAGAAGAAGTGGCGCTCTCTGGCGCAATTGGCACTTACAGTCCCTGGACAAATTATTAGACGCACTGCAAGATTTCATGTAAAATATTAATTAACGGGTGATATTGTACCGTTTTATTATTTTAAATTGATTTGTTTTTTATTTTTATATTATCCAATCAATTACCGATTTATTTACCGAGATAAATAAAAAGCATTAATTTGGTCAAAAGTGTACTTCTATACGGAACAGAAACGTGGAAATTAACTAAGCAACAAGAGAAAAGGGTAAATAGCTGGCAAAATAAATGCCTTAGAAAATGTTAAAAAATTTATTGGCCACAAACCATATCAAATGCAGTACTATTCAAAAAAACACAACTAGAACCAATAACTAACAACATCAAGAGAAGAAGATGGAGGTGGATCGGACATGTGCTGCGAATGCCGCAAACAAAGATCCCACCAGTGGCATTGCAATGGGCACCAGAGGGAAAAAGAAAAAGAGGGAGACCTAAACTAACATGGAGAAGGAAGGTGGAAGGGGAGAGGAATCAGGCGGGGTGGACGTCATGGTCAGAAGCAAGAGCTACCGCAGCCGATCGGCGGAGTTGGCAAACTAGGTGTCGGGCCTTATGTGCCACTTGGCACGAAGAGGATAAGTAAGTAATTTAGAAAAGCATATAAGTTTATTAAGTTTTAGAGAAAAGTGAAATTAAATGTTAGTTGTTAATGTTAAATTATAGTAATTAAATGTTAGTAGTTAATATTTAGTTGAGCCACCTTTAGCCGCTATCAAAGCTTTAATTCTGGGCGGCATGCTATCAATGCAAGACTGTACTGTCTCCTGCATTTGAGGATGATGATTCCACACATAAATAATCTTTTCTAGGAGCTGGACTTTGTTGCACACTTTATCAACACCGTGTTGCCACATGTTAAAAATAAATACAAATATTTAGTCTACAACAATTCTTTTAAATAAAAATCAATAATATTGTAGTTTAAATATACCATTATTGTATAAAACTCTTAAGAAACATAAAATTACTAAAAACAAATACAGTGCGTCTAATAATTTGTCCAGGGACTGTAATTCCCATCACTGCAAATCCCTACAAATCAAAAGGAAATAAAATGAAAATAAGTTTCAAATGTCCAAATTTTTTTAAATATAGCGGGTGCATCAAAATAACGAATAAATTTTACGTAAATTTTTTAAATTTTACGCAATCGTAATTTTAATAAATAAATTCTCACTCAAAGAGTTCTATAGTAGGGTAGAGACTGAACCTGGCAACAGCACTATGGACCAACACGGAGACAATATAGGGTGGCATGTGGGGCCCGATGGCCGAGTGGTTTGGATCGCAGGCCATAACGCTAGCAGTCCGCGCGCTGTAACGGGTGCGGGTTCGATTCCCGCCTTTGCCCTGGGTGTACTTCCTTTCTCAGTATCAAAATTATAAATCAACTAGCACTTTTGCCACTCTATTCGGGCTCCGTAGTGAGCCATGGCTGCCGATGGCAGCTCAGTACGAGTCGTTCCTCTACCTTACTATAGAACTCTTTGTTCTCACTAAACAAGCTAAATTTACAAAGGAAAAATAGTTTTTATTTGTGGGCATTAATACAATCCACTAATTTCCACTCGGAAAATAAATCATATAATTTTCTTTTTACATTCTAACATGGAACACAGATTGGTTCTACTAAATTTATTCAGCAATTGTAAATATTAGGTTTTGACGTGAAATAACATTGTTATACAATTATGGTTAATTTTGAATTTATCAGGAAAATTGCGATGACAGCAAGTTCATATTGAGGAAGATTTGTGATACGAGGATGTGCATTTTATAGTGATGTATTTTTATCTTGGAATTTTAAAGCAATATAATTATTCTTTATAATGAACGGGAACAAAGGCAAAGCTTATTATCCTACAGCAAATTAAATGACACATATACTTGGATCGATTTGATATTCTTTTAGCCGTACGAAGAACGGGTATTTATTCAGCAATTGTAAATATCATGCTGACTAACAATTTGGAGAGCCTCTCTATTCTAAGCTTATTCAAATGTAAATCTCGATCTCTCGCGCACGGTAAAATGCGTAAAAGCATGTAAAAGCTTTACAGAAATATATTTCAATATACTTTTTTTAGTTGGTAGCTAGAAATGACGTGTGAAAACACAGAGTAATTAAAGAAATGACTTTAAACTAGCGTACTTATTTAGTTCTTTAGCACATAGTAACATCTTAAACATCTTTAAACATGTATTACGATTAGATATTACGTTAATAGATGTAATATGGCTTTGAATGTTAATAAAATATTGTTCTGTTTTGTGGTCTCCCTTCCTCAGAAAAGATAGAGTTGCTTGAAAAAGTTCAGTTATTTTTATATTATCCAATCAATTACCGATTTATTTACCGAGATAAATAAAACAGCATTAATTTGGTCAAAAGTGTACTTCTATACGGAACAGAAACGTGGAAATTAACTAAGCAACAAGAGAAAAGGGTAAATAGCTGGCAAAATAAATGCCTTAGAAAATGTTAAAAAATTTATTGGCCACAAACCATATCAAATGCAGTACTATTCAAAAAACACAACTAGAACCAATAACTAACAACATCAAGAGAAGAAGATGGAGGTGGATCGGACATGTGCTGCGAATGCCGCAAACAAAGATCCCACCAGTGGCATTGCAATGGGCACCAGAGGGAAAAAGAAAAAGAGGGAGACCTAAACTAACATGGAGAAGGAAGGTGGAAGGGGAGAGGAATCAGGCGGGGTGGACGTCATGGTCAGAAGCAAGAGCTACCGCAGCCGATCGGCGGAGTTGGCAAACTAGGTGTCGGGCCTTATGTGCCACTTGGCACGAAGAGGATAAGTAAGTAATTTAGAAAAGCATATAAGTTTATTAAGTTTTAGAGAAAAGTGAAATTAAATGTTAGTTGTTAATGTTAAATTATAGTAATTAAATGTTAGTAGTTAATATTTAGTTGAGCCACCTTTAGCCGCTATCAAAGCTTTAATTCTGCGCGGTATGCTATCAATGCAAGACTGTACTGTCTCCTGCATTTGAGGATGATGACTAAACACATAAATAATCTTTTCTAGGAGCTGGACTTTGTTGCACACTTTATCAACACCGTGTTGCCACATGTTAAAAATAAATACAAATATTTAGTCTACAACAATTCTTTTAAATAAAAATCAATAATATTGTAGTTTAAATATACCATTATTGTATAAAAACTCTTAAGAAACATAAAATTACTAAAAACAAATACAGTGCGTCTAATAATTTGTCCAGGGACTGTAATTCCCATCACTGCAAATCCCTACAAATCAAAAGGAAATAAAATGAAAATAAGTTTCAAATGTCCAAATTTTTTTAAATATAGCGGGTGCATCAAAATAACGAATAAATTTTACGTAAATTTTTTAAATTTTACGCAATCGTAATTTTAATAAATAAATTCTCACTCAAAGAGTTCTATAGTAGGGTAGAGACTGAACCTGGCAACAGCACTATGGACCAACACGGAGACAATATAGGGTGGCATGTGGGGCCCGATGGCCGAGTGGTTTGGATCGCAGGCCATAACGCTAGCAGTCCGCGCGCTGTAACGGGTGCGGGTTCGATTCCCGCCTTTGCCCTGGGTGTACTTCCTTTCTCAGTATCAAAATTATAAATCAACTAGCTGCAGCAGCAAAATACAGCATTCGAAATGTCTTTAAACTTAATTATGTTTTCTAAAGGGATACTAATGGTACGTAGACTAATCCTCTTCAAACCCATAGGTCCACACATTTGGAGTTTAGTAGAATTCCCTTCACAACTTTATTTTATAGTTTTGCTAAATCAGGGGTCCCCAACCTTTTTGAATCTGCTCACCACTTGACTTTTTGAGAAATTTTGGCGTACCACCAGAAATAAATATTTTAACAAACGTATAATATTTACTCTTCTAAAAGTGTTCAAAGGATTTTGGAATTAAATTCCTGAGAAAACTTCATATTTAATGGTTAGATATTTGTTTATTTCTAACATGCTAATAAAAAAAAGGGAAAATAAAAAGATTAAAATGGTAGTAATATACAGTATTATTTCATAGGTCTAAAAACATACAAATAAAAAAATAGTACAAACTCAGAAAAAAAATTAATCATTATTACAAAATATACTTTTATAGTCTTTAGTACGAAACTTGTTGTTGGCCTGTTATTAAAATTAAAACATTAGGAGTAATGGAACTTATCTTCACTCTTAAGTCCGCCTCTTCAACACTTATTCTGGTTCTATGTTAATTTTTTACGTACAAGAGTTCAGAAAATCCACTCTCACACTAGTAACTCGTAACAAATAGCATCAAATTAGCAGAGCTTGTAGGAAGATCAAAGGATACTAGATTTTATATCCGATACAGAAGTAAATTAAAGATTTGTTTAAAATAATGTTAAGGTTTAAAAGGATCAGATTTACTGTACGATCCCCCTTGGCGCGATGTTTTCGGATTTGGCGATAAATAATTTTTTCTGGCAACCTGTCTGACTTCGACTGAAGATTCGAATTCTATGACTTCGCACCGATGCATTTTCCGGCAACCCTATCGGACCGTTGGTTGAGTTTTCATAAGAAATATTACCATACGATCTTTTCTTTGAATCATGGTTTTTAAAAAAAGTCGCCAAAAAACGGACTTTTGGCGCGATTTTGGAAAGCTCGCCAAGGGGGACCGTAGAGTAAATCTCTACTTTCTTAAAATAATGAGTAATATGTTTGCGTGATCACTGCTCATACGTACAGGAGCTATTAAAATCATCAAGTTGCTCACATCACTCACGCGTACCACCTGAAATTTTCCCGCATACCACCAGTGGTACGCGTACCACCGGTTGGGAACCCCTGTGCTAAATCCTAACTTTCCTATTGCAAACGAAACGGTCAAGTTTTTCAAAATAACCGAAGCCGTTTACAAGTATCAGTCGTTTATTCACAATTGAAGAGGTTAGTGGAAGAACGTGCTAAGTGACAAAAAGGTGAAAACGAGAAAATGAGCTTTAAAGTTTTTCGTTTGCACTCGGATCTGTTGAAAACGATACTTGAAAAGCGCTAAAAGTATACTAAATTTAAAGTTTAACTATAAAAAGTTTCCCCTTTTTCATAAAGAAGTTAGTAATATGTTCATTGACACACAAATCTCAATTTTTTCAAAAATGTCACTTAGCACGTTCTTCCACTAAGCTCTTCAATTGTTATATCAGCCGTCTTGTAAAAAAATCAAAACTGCTTACAAAACATGTATTTTTTTTAATGTCTATTTGTTTGAAAAATGCAGCTTTCTAAAATATGTCGGATTTTTCTGGGGTCTTAGGAGGATATACAGTCCCTGGACAAATTATTAGATGCACTGCATTTTTTTAGTAATGATGAAAACATACCGAAGAATGCCATATCATTAAAAAAGATGTCGATATATGTATTAAGTATAGCAGATAGTATTTTCTATTCAATAGCTTAAGTTTAGGAACACAAATGTCCTTCTAAAGGTATTTTGTTCATCATTGATTGATACATGAAAGCTTGCAGTGCGTCTAATAATTTGTCCAGGTACTGTAGTGAAGTTTCCATCCCTTAAATAGTTTATTTGAATTAGTCGCACTAGAGCTGCACGATTGTTATTGGAGACGAGAAACCTAATTTAGAACCACAGTCAAGTGAGGAGCCGACACCTGAGTAAGCACTCAACGCAACGTTTAAGGGGGACATCGTACGCAGCGTCGGAACTTTGAAGTCTATTAAACTTGCACTCTTTCTTAAAAGGGACCCGTCGGCGTCGTCTGACTTTTTGGCTGCAAAGACCGTTTATACACTCTTAAAACAAAAGAGTGAAATCCACTCCTATAGGGGAAGTGCATTTTCGGCACGGAAAGGAGTGGAAATTAACTCAGACTGAGTTAAAACCGCTCGTTTTTTTAAAAGTGTAAGTCGGCAGTTATATCGGTAATGCCTAGATTTGAACCTGGAACCTTAAGCATGCAAAGCAAAGTACCGTTTTTGTCCCTCAGATAGAAAGTTTCCGCCAAAATAACAGCAGAAATAAAACAAATAGTTTCCCATCGTCCTGTACCTTACATCCTCTTTCGACACGCTTGTGTTTTATCTTTACCTTTATTTTTCTTCATAATAGCAATTCCGGTCGATTGCTTATTGGAGAGAGATCATATGTTGTGGAATTTGTTTGGTTTTTGGTTTGGCTTTTACTCGTACTATGATGTTCCTGAAAAATAGATCCGGCTTGTTGTCTTATGCTTTATTGGAAAAATAGTTTTCGTCCCGAGTTCTTTTGTTTCTTATTGTTGTATTGTTTGTATTAGTTTTCGTTTTCTTTAGATATAGTTTTTGTGATGTTTATATATTTCAGATTAGTTTTTAAACATTAATGATTTTTTTTGCTTACCTTCCTTTTTTAATTCGAAATAATTAATAAAAATAGCAATACTTTTCCTCCTGAGTACCTTTGTGTTGGTTGTGTTAGTTTTTGTATGACGGCGTTTCTTTAGATAGTTTTTTTATTTGGTTTATATTTCTGATTATTTTTAAACATTGAGGATTTTTTAAGTCTTCTTTCTTTTTGTTTAATTGAAATAATTCATAAAAAAAAGTGGCAGACTTTCGTCCGCGCAGATTTCCGTTCTTTACCCCAATTCAATTTTCGTTCCAACCGATCAACTTTGAAAATTATTTTTTTGTTTGAAAGAGGTAGACATACGTTTTATACTTTTTGTCTGTACGTTCGCATGGAAGTCTACCTATGTATCTGCTTGTCAGCGGCCTGTTTCGGGAAAAATTAATTTTTTTGTTTGTTTGAAATGCATAGCATCAGGGACCATTTTCTATTTTTTGTCTATCGGTCCGTAAAATAGGAATATTTGGGATTATTAAAGTAACAGCAAAGTAAGCTAGTTTGGTCCATTTAGAAATTGTTGTTTTACGTAAGGACTTACTTCAATATACATTAATAAATTCTGGAATTTTAATAAAAAAATTCTCGATAATTTATGCAAAAAAGAAATTGGGCCTATCTCTACCGCTTTCTTAATACACATTGTCAAAAAAACTTTATTGCATGACGTCATTCACAACTATCACTAACTTTATATCACATAATAATTAATCTTTCAATTTTAACTTTCATTTTAAATAAACAACGTTTGTCGTTCGCTTTACAAAATGACAACAGTGGGAATGTTAAATCAAAATGGAATTTTCTTGTTATTTAAATGGCATTATTTTTTTTTTAGTTTTTTTAGTTTTGTATATACTTCCAAATTCAAATTTTTTAAATGAAATTTGGAATCCTAGAATAATTTATTGCTTTAATTTGGCGTGCCACACTTTTTGTAGCATACAGTCCCTGGACAAGTTATTAAAAAAACTGTATTTTTTTTTAGCCTACTTTTATTTTTTTAATTTGAAAGAATTACAAAAAATGAAAAAGTAGGTATTGACATGCGGTCGATGTCCGTCCGTCCGTCCGTCCGCCCGCCCGCCCGCCCGCCCTATTTAAAAATATTTGAAGCAAAATAATTTTTTCATGAATCAGTTTGGAATGACGTCATAAAATGTAGCACAATGTGATTCTTTGATTGTTCATTAATTGTTAACCAAGAAAGCGGCCAGGCATATTTTTTGCATACAATTATGCTTAGTTTTAATTTACATTTCTTATTTTTTAATGTTGTTTGGAGTAGTTTCATTACTTTTGTTATTATTAAATATTTAATTATTCTTCGTACTACAAATAAATCATGCAGACGATTAATAATATTAAGTTAATTTGCGAAAGAATATTAAGAAAAATAGTTGATTTTTGCTCTTAGAAGTTGAAATTATAGTTGAATGCTGTCTTTAGCGATTTTTATTTTTCGAATGTGTAAATCTAGTGAAGAAATGATTGTTAATGGTATTACTGTTAGGAACCTAGTTGTTTTCCTATTATAATTTCAGTAAGTAATTAAGTAACAGGAAAGTAGGCTATTTTAGTTCTTTAAGAACTTCTTGTTTAGTAATGATGAAAACATACCAAAGAATGCCATATCATTAAAAAGATGTCGATATATGTATTAAGTATAGCAGATAGTATTTTCTATTCAATAGCTTAAGTTTAGGAACACAAATGTCCTTCTAAAGGTATTTTATTCATCATTGATTGATACATGAAATCTTGCAGTGCGTCTAATAATTTGTCCAGCGACTGTATGTAGTTTCAGCTGTAAAAGTGGGTGACGAACAACGAAACTGGACGATTGAAACGGTTGTGCCTCCCACTTTTTACGTTATAAACGTTGTTTGGAATCGAAAATAAGAGTCATGAAGTTCTAAGACAACTGTTCTTACACGGATTTCTCCGCACAGATTTCTTTCAAGTTCATAAAACAGGGAGGCATGAAGGGCTTAGGTTTTACCTTAAATAGCCAGACCAGAGGGCATGATCAGAAATTAAATAAATCATGCTTTAGAAGGGAGGTAAGAAAACATTATTTTTACAATAGAGTTGTCAATGAGTGGAATGCTTTACCAGATTATGTGGTGTATTCGAAGAGAGTAGAAGATTTTAAGAAGAATCTTGATAGTCATTGGAAACTGGTAAAGTATTAGATTTATTTTGGACCAAACTTGCTGGGCCTCTGGCCTGTTGTTGGTCGACAATTTTTGTATTTGTATTTATCTAGATATCCCACATTCCAGTATCCCTTAACACTTAATTTCCTGTTTCACTCATAAAAACACTTGATCTGCGCGCGAACCAACTGACGAATACTTTTAATACCTTTCTTTATTTCCGATTGGATTGTCCCTTTTTGCTCCAAGTACTCCAAGAAGGTTAGAAGTCACTCTGTTTTTATGGCGATGCACTAAAAGCATCATCGAAATAAAGAGGGTTTATGTTGGTGTTTCTGACACCATCTTCGGGAAAAACTTCTTTTAATGCAGCTGTTAGAAGAAAGATTTCCTCACTTACTTGGGGAATAGGATTTATTGTAGTTCTAAAATGCGACGCCCGTCGCCAATAGCCCTCGTGTGGCTCTAGTGCGACGATAATTCAAACTAAACTAATCTTCTTCACATAGTGAGTGAAGGATATGGTCATAAAGTGTCCGATTTCAAATTAAATTAATCTTTTTTGGATTTTAAAGAGTTTCTGAATTTAAATTATTCTGGAATAATTTCTGTTGAACATAATCAGCTTTATTTGATGTCACGCTAGAGTTACACGAGGCCTATCAGTGACGTAGTAGGCATCTATCGATACGTCATAGGCGCAGACTCTTTGGAGGATGTGGGGGTCCTTGTCCCTACAACTATCAACATGGCATTTTTTTTACATAACCAAACTTCCATACATGCTAAATTTACCCCGATTTGCAATGAAAAAATCTATAATTAATAATTAATTATAATTTATATTCTACGAAGAGTCAAGTAATTAAAATATATACAGATGTACGACGAGTCAGTAATTAAAATATATACAGACGTACGAAGTCAGTAATTAATATATACAGATGTACGAAGAGTCAGTAATTAAAATATATACAGAGGTAGTTCTGGACTTATGGTCACGTGATAAAAGCTAATTTCAACAGGTTTTGATAAAACCGTAAGTGCGATATCCCCCTCCCAATGCACGTGAAAGCTATAAGGAAAAAAACGGAATTGTTGCATGTAAAACGAGTTCACAAAGAAATTTTATCTAAAAACTATCTATTTCCATCTAGACATCACAAAATATTTAACTTAAATATTAAAGTCAATATTGTTCAGAAATTCGCATGGGGACGCGATTCTGTAAACAAACCTTAACCGCCTAGGAAATGTTAAACACATATTTTATAGATTCCGTTGTCAGAGTTCCAAATTGAAAATGATACTGTAGTGATAACTACCAATATGTTCGTATTGTGTTCATCGCTACGTCACTGTTCTCCTAACTATACGGTCAATAAGTCAACAACATCTGGCATCATCTGTATGGAACTTTGTGGACATTGGACCTTCTTCTACTGACCAGACAGAGACAACATTTACAAGGTTTCCTTACGGCTGGGCCTTCGTTACCTTGGCCTTTCAGCCATAGTAATTATTAATATTCTCACATGTCTTGTCCTGGTAGTGCCACTAATTTAGATCACTTTAAAAGTAAGCTTTATTTGTATTTTATGATTCATCTACTTTTAACTTATTGTTGGGTTGTTTGAGGTGACGAAATTCCTCTAGATTTCATTCTTTCTTCATGTGATAGGTGCTCCGATTGATCTTTTGTTTCCTTAAGATATATATTCCATATATTCACCAATCGAGCCCCAAGGACAAATTTATTTTCATTTAGAATTTCGGTTGCCAATCAAGAAATAAAAAATTACCATGGTCTAGTATACGATCACTTGTAACTATTTAAAATTCAATGCCTTCTTAGATTAAAGCTTAATATTAAATTTATCTCAACTAATAGTTACTGCTAAATTAATAACAACTACACGTCATCGTTACAGAGAAAAAGTAGTTTAAGAAAAAACAAGTAGGTTTGTAACAGAATCTGTCACTTAACTCGCTTCCACATATTTGTGTTTAACAGGAAAAAACGCGCCAAACACAACATTAATTCTATATTTAACATTTACAAGCTAAATTTGGCTAGTTTCATTTATTTTATTTCGAAAATTCAATAATTATTACTTATCGTTTGCAAAAATTAATTTATATTTTAAAGAATAAATATGTCATATTCCTCGCTTTTAAATAGAACGAAAACATTTCATATCAACATACAAGGATTCTGTAGTGCAATATATTTGACGTCATTTCAAACTGATCGATGTCGCAAAAATAAATTTATTTTAATTTATTGTCTAAAAGAATTAAAGTTTCTCGAGCGATTGTTGCGAATGGCAAATGTGATTTAATTCTAATAAAAACAGGGCCTTTAGCTATTTGTAATTCAAAGTTTTAAACGCCAAAATTAACTATTTTCATTAATCTACTTTCTCAGATTTAATAATTAGACTTTATCGTTTGCTAAATTTGTTTGAAGTTCGAAGAATAATGATGTAATCTTTTTTAATAAATATTTTTGTCGCCACAATTTCCCATTTACATTTCTTTCGAAAATTCACTTATTTATAGTTTGTTAAATTAATTTACAGTTCAAAAATATATAATTTGTACAATTGATGCTTTAAAAATAAAAGCGAAACTTAAGCATATTTTTTTTATGCCAAGTTAGAATTCTCTATGCATCTTTCTTCATACATATATATAGAACCATTAAAAGAACTCTATTGTGATAACACAACAATCCAAACCGAATTATATCACATAAATAAATATTTTTTCAAAAGTGTATTTTTATTTTAACAAAAGTTTCTCGTACGTTTAAAGAAATGGCAACAGTGAAAATATTGAATAAAATTGGAATTTGCATGTTATTTCAATGTAGATTAAATTTTAGTTATTTAAATTTTAAATAAGTTTCTAGTTTAAATTTTTTAATGAAATTTGGCATGTAGCCTAATCTGATTTTTTGCTTCAAAATGACGTATCCCACTTGTCTGTGGGACTTGTGGATGACAACAGTGAAAATATGAATAAAAATAGAATTTGCATGTTATTTCAATGTAGATAAAAAATTTAGTTATTTAAATTTTAAATAAACTTCTAATTTAAATTTTTTAATGAAATTTGGAATGTAGCCTAATCTGATTTTTTGCTTTAAAATGACGTATCCCACTTGTCTGTGAGACTTGTGGTTCTTTCTGTGAAAGTGGGTGACAGACGGACAGACAGACGGACTGAACGATTATAAAACCTTCCACTTTTTACGTTATAAACGTAGTGTGGAAGCTAAAAACTAATGCAGCATTTAAGATTTGGAATGAAGTATTATAAATGGTTTTAAATGAAAACTAGTATGATAATATCACGAACAATTTAACATTGCATTTTGATGACTTTAATGTCTTAACTATTCCATTTGAACTAAAAGGGTTCTAAAACTAAAACTATTGGAATCTAAAACTAATGGAATAGTTTAAACTAAAACTATTCCATTTAAACTAATTCCATTTAAACTAAGGGTTTTAACCATTCACAAGCTGAAAAAATTAAAAATCAACATAAAATTTCTAAAACCATTTCACCAAGCCTCTATTTCATTTTCAATAAAACTCCACCATTGTAAAGTATTCCTTCTTTCTTTGCAATAGCTCACGGCATTCGAGCATGTTTAATTGTTTAATTGTTTTCTAGGCAGCCCTAAATTTTGGGTACCGCGTCCCTTTAACAAGACTAAACACTAATGTAGTATTTAAGATTTGGAATGTAGTATTATAAATGGTTTTAAAGGAAATCCAGTATGATAATATCACGAACAATTTAACATTGCATTTTGATGAGTTAAATGTCTTAACTACATCTATACAAACTAAAAAGAAGACATAAAATCTTCAACTACCCTTGAAATTATTCAAGATTCCCTACAAGTTGGTCATCCATGCCTAATCACCAAAAATCGAAATGTTAACAAGATTCTTTTTATTTCTTAACTTCACTCTGACGTAATATATTCAGCATGTTGCCAGAAAGAGAAGTCATAATAAAAATAATACGCCAAGAACACGCAGACGACATTGCTTCGAACTAAATTGTTACATTCATTCGAACGAATAAAATAACTACGAAAAGAATTCTAAAAATAGCAAAAGGAGATACTGGTCATGTATTATGCTAATTGGTGCAAGAAAAATTGACATCGACATTTTAGATACAGTTAATCGTTTTTCGATATTGAGTTCCTTTTTATGAGTTCTTATTTTGCGTTTTTTTTGTTGTTTTTGAATCGTTTTCTAAGGATATTTAAGAAGAAACAATTTATTAGTTTAATCTGTTTTTTGTAATTATTGTTAGAAGCATATTAATAAAGAGTAGTTAAACAAAAGAAGGTCAATCGAAACTTTTTTTCTTGTAATGTGACTCAGTTAATTATACTATTAGCTATATATTCTTGGGGTTTAACGGTCTGCTTTTTTTGTTGTTTGGCTAGATTAACGTCTCACTAGAGCTACATGATGGATATTAACGGCAGGTCTCTTAATTTTTAACCGTGGTAATATGATGAGGAGGCCCAGTGGCTTAGCGGTGGTGCAATGCCATGCCACAGGTCCGGTTATCGAGTCCCGGATTGGGTGAGGTTGACTCATCCTTTCATCCCTTAAGTGGGTCGATAAAATAAGGACCAAGCATGCTTGGGAACTAAACACTGGGGGTTCCGCGTGAGGTTGATCAACTAACCGGGACATATGCCTAGTACCTGAGAGCCCTAGATGAAGTAAGCTGAAATAAGCACGGCATGCCTTGGCCCACTAACGGGTTGTTGCGACGAGAAGTTTTTTGATATGACGAGATCAACACGGTGTTATTGGTTATTTAAGATCAATTTATAGGATAGCATAAGCTGGGCATACACGGATGGCTAGGACATGTGAACCTTCGCCAAATGTCGCCATTCTGCCTCCAAAATGTTAAAAAAATTATTCACTCATCAAGGATTGGCTTTATGTGATTACGTGACATGTCAAACTAAATACAAAGCTTTCGGTAAGGTCTTGGAGAAAGATTGGCGAGGTTTGGCGAAGATTCACATGACCTGTCCCTCTGTGTATGCCTAGCTTAAGACATCGACGGAGGTATAATCGTTGAACTAGCCACTCGACATGAACAGTGGTTAATATTAGCAACTAAGGCTCAATGGCTGAAAAATGAATGAAAAAAGACACGCACCGCCTTTTGGGTCAGTAGGATTGGATAGACTTTAACGTTTAAGACTTTTAGACTTATACTATAAGGCCTATAGTATAAGTCCTAACTATATAGGCCCCGTGGCACAGTGGTAGTGCTTTGCATTGCTGTGCCACAGGTCCGGGGTTCGAATCCCGGATTGGGCGAGGTTCACTCAACCTTTCATCTCTTAATTGGGTCGATAAAAAGAGGACCAAGCATGCTTGGGAACTAAACACTGGGGGCCCCACGTTAGGTTGACCATCAAACCGGGACATATGCCTAGCACCCTAAAGCCCTTGGTCACGAAAGCTCAATTGGGCACGGCAGGCTTTGGCCCAGTAATGGGCTGTTGTGCCGAGGAGGGGGAGATGAGTTTAACTTTTAAACTTAAAGTATTTAATAAAACCATATTTACTTATCCAATTCGTGGCCATAAGTTTTTAACAGTTTTAATCAGTCAGAGTAACGGTTAGTACTTAACAGTTTTTCAAAAGTAACTAACAATATTTCCTCCAATCGTTTTAGTTCCAATGCCATTGGCGATTGCTTTCTGTTTGTTTACTTGTTCCTGCTCGCTTAATGCTTCTCCGACGCATAATGACAAGAAGCGCTTAATGTGTTCAGATGGAACCATTTTTTATGTTCTTCCAGTTGTATTTTTTGTGTTGGTAAATAATGCGGTATTTTGCGGAGTTTTGGGAAGTTTTCGCCCTTTGACTTGCTTGGGTACTCTGTGTTTGGTAACAGCTGGTGATGGTTTGTTAGAAAGTTGGTGGTTTAGTTAAGAAATAGTTTACGGAATCTATATGGACGTATTTCTGAAAAAAAAATGGCTGAGATTTATTACGTGTCCGCCTCATAAGCTCAAGTTTGCGGGTTCGAGCCCCGGCTGAATCGTCAGATTTTCTGGATGAGAAAATCGTGGTCACGCCATGTCATATAATTATGCGGCCTGTAAAAGATCCATTGAATATCCATTTGGCTTTTGGATTCTCTCGGCAAAATTAAAACTCTTCATACTTCAACATCCACAGAGAGCGCAGATTCATTGAAATCTGAGCGTCACAGTTGGTAGCGAGAGTCGCCTAGATGGTTCCGTAAAAATAAAATTGCTCTCAGTTCTGGGGAATATGTCGAGTCTGCAAAGGCTAAGTCGCAAAAAAAGCAGCCCCGTTGGCATAAAAAAAGTTTTGGATGTACACTCGTTACCGTTAAGGGGAATTGAAGAGGGTCTCCAAACTGAAGTGTTTCTGCTTTAATCCAATGGAGAAAAATTCTAGGCTACATTATTATGGCTGTATTGGATATTTTTACAAACAGTTTTTTTATATTAGAAATATACACTCTTAAAACAAAAGAGTGAAATTCACTCCTATAGGAGAAGTGCATTTTCGGCACCGGAAAGGAGTGAAAATTAACTCAGACTGAGTTAAAACCGCTCGTTTTAAAAGTGTAGGACGCAGATTGTTTTCTTTTATTTCTTTTACCCACTTCGAAAAAGAGTGAAATCCACTCCTATAGGGGAAGTGCATTTTCGGCACCGGAAAGGAGTGGAAATTAACTCAGACTGAGTTAAAACCGCTCGTTTGTTTCAAGAGTGTAGTGTTTTATTCATCTAGCAACGTAAGAGCTCAACAGATTTAAAATCAGTTACAGTTAGAGTGCAACTTTTGCTGCACAGTTAAAAATTTTGGTTCCAGATTGCACCGTAATCCTGGAACTTTCAAGGTGCCACCACTATTTGGAGCGCATTTGCCACTGTTGAGGCGCATCAAAGTTATGGTTTTACCACAAAATCATTGGTAAATTCACGCTCCTATTAGTGGTGGCAGCTAGAAAGCTCTAGGATTACGGTGAAATAATGTACCAAACTGAATAACAATGTTTGTGATTTTTTCCTGAACAGCCGGTGAGTCAAAGCGTCAAACCACGGAGGATACCTTAGCAAGTTATGTCTGCAGTAAATCTCCAAATAATCTTAAGTAGTAAGTGCGGAATTTTTTTTTCTCTACATAAAACTTTAACATTGCCATAATTTGAATATCATTTATAAAACAGTAATTACGGTACTTTCCCCGTATGTGTGTAAACGATCCAATTGATTTACTCTTTCTACTGTAACAATGAAGCAGCATAAGTAAAAACAAAATTATTAAACATTGTATGCAAAACGGTGAAACCATTCGTAACAATCGCTCGAGAAACTTTAATTCTTTTAGACAATCAATTAAAATAAATTTATTTTTACGACATCGATCAGTTTGAAATGACGTCAAATATATTTCGCTACGAGATTCTTTGTATGTTGATATGAAATATTTTCAGTCTATTTAAAAGTGAGGAATATTGCATATTTATTCTTTGAAATATAAATTATTTTTTTGCAAACGATAAGTAATAATTATTGAATTTTCGAAATAAAATAAATGAAACTAGCCAAATTTAGCGTGTAGATGTTTAATATAGGGTTAATGCCGTGTTTGGCGCCTTTTTACCTGTTAAACACAACTGTTGTGTGGAAGCGGGTTAAGTGACATATTCTGTTACAAACCTACTTGTTTTGAAATAGAAAAGTTGTAAAGGAAAAAAAGCGTAATTACAACAGCGCAAGTACGGTAAAATATCCGGAATCTTTCCATGCGAAACAAGTCCACAATGCAAACTTTTCCAGAAACCATATGTGTCCTTCCAGACAACACGGAATAGTTTACAGAAACATTTACGTGAATATTATTTGAAACTTTGCCGGGGCGCAATTCTGTAAGCAAACTTGCGTCTGAGACATGCGAGGATATTCTATTTTTAGATTGTTCTTAAGTGTTCCAGTTCCATACTTCTTAAATACTGCATTAGTTTTGTATGAATAAAAACCAAAGCAGCATTTAATATTTGGAATGCTGGAAAGAGCTTTTACGAACACATTCTTGCAATGATTATTTTGGTTAAATATAAATTTTGAAAATTTAGGAAATAAAGAGAGTTTGTAAAGGTACAGAGAGAATGTATTTTTATGTTATGAAACAAGTTTTTTATTATTTAAGGGCACTGGGTAGTCTACGACAACATATGATGATAAAATTTAACCCTTTGTTTAGGTCTTTGTATCACACTTAATATCATTTTGATTTAAACCATTTTTTGTACCAATATTATTTAAACATTTCTACACAAGAATTTATAATTTATATTAATGTATAATGGTAATTTATTTAGGAACAAGCATTTAATTATCATATGAATGTAAAAAAATAAAAAAATAATTAAATTTTTTAAAAAAACAAGGTAAAGTCGAAACTAAAACCAGAAAACCAAAACCGAAACTAAAATCATAAATTATGATTTTCTTAATCAATTGCCTTAAAATTATTTTTTTGCTACAAGTTGTATATCAATCGATCCGGAATAGCACCCTCTATGCAATGGTACTAAAACTAAAATTTCGAATTTTCGAAGGATTTTAACTACCCAGTGCCCTTAAAACATATTTATCTTTGTATAAAAGCTAAATTTGACCAAAAAGGTATCGTAGATATGTTTTACAACAGGAATTACACCAAAAGTTTTGAGAATAATAATACATATTATTTTGTTTTCTTTTGGAATAAATTTAAATTGATTTTCTATTTTGAACGTCTACTTATGGCTTAATTCTCGCATACATTAACTATTTTCTCTGGTTAATTAAAAATATTTCTTAACTACTTTATCGAGAATCTTTTTTCCATAACCTTGTCCATATTCCATAAATTTTTTTGCATAATGATGTTTATTGAAGAAAGTATTTTCCATGAATAATTTTATTAAAAAAACTCGATAAAATTAATTAGAAAATAAAAAATATTTTTCAACCCTCAGCTATTTAAAAAAACCTATTATTCCACTCAGATGTCTTAAGTATGTCATTTGGATTAAGATAGGTTTTCTTTTTTCTAGTATATATAAAAATCAATAATATTTTTTACAAGAAAGCGTCAAGTGGTTTTGAAGTTTTTAACGAGTTATCACTTTAAAGACACTTCTAAAATAAACAACAAAAAATTATGCAAGTTTTTTTAATTAGTGAAGTGACTATTTTTTTTAACAAAGAGCTTTTTATGTAATTTTCGAAGTACACTTAAGAAAATTTTAATTTCTTTACTTAAGAGTCTTATTATTTATGTTGTAACAACTTCAGACAAGATAAAAATATTAATTTAATGATTTACTTTATTTAAATAAATTATTTTTTTTTGAGACTGTTAAATGTATTTCTAAATTGAAATATAAATAATGTTATAAACTTTTTTAAAATTAAATTGAATTTGAAGTTAAATCCAAAAACAAAATAACACGAAACATACATAACTATTTTAAACAGCGTATTGCACAAAATGTTTATACTTTACTATATAGATCAAGCAAACGACTGAATTTTTAAGTCAAATAAAGTTTTATTGTCAAACACCATGATCTACCGTTAAGGGGGAATTGAAGAGGGTCTCCAAACTGAAGTGTTTCTGTTTTAATCCAATGGAGAAATATTCTAGGCTACATTATTATGGCTGTATTGGATATTTTTACAAACAGTTTTTTTATATTAGAAATATACACTCTTAAAACAAAAGAGTGAAATTCACTCCTATAGGAGAAGTGCATTTTCGGCACCGGAAAGGAGTGAAAATTAACTCAGACTGAGTTAAAACCGCTCGTTTTAAGAGTGTAGGACGCAGATTGTTTTCTTTTATTTCTTTTACCCACTTCGAAAAAGAGTGAAATTCACTCCTATAGGAGAAGTGCATTTTCGGCACGGAAAGGAGTGGAAATTAACTCAGACTGAGTTGAAACCGCTCGTTTGATTTAAGAGTGTAGCTTCCTCACATGGCTCTATATTCACATTTAAAAAAAATTGGTTCAAATTTTTAAATAAATTTTCAATAAATAATTTTGTAACAAAATCTTAATATTAAAACACGAATAATATATAAAGATACGAACAAAATTTTAAAGTACAACCCGATTTCAAAAAGTAGGATTACAGACCCCTCTAAGCCAGCTACATCTATCATATAAAAACCATACGTAAAAATATTCAATATTGCTTAAGTAATGTGGCTTAGAAAATTATTTTTCCTATTGGATTAATTTAGAGACACTTTGGTTGGCAGCGTGGACTTTCCACTCGTGTCAGATGCGTACACATGGAAATTTCCTGAAAAGCGTGGCTTTTGCGTACCGTGGTTTACGAAGTCCTCTCTGGGTCACTGAACAGTGACGTCGACTAAAAGAATTCACTAAGATTTGTTCCGTTCTTCTGTTTTTATTTAAAGACGGTTTTGAATTTTTGATTTAATGCAAAAGCTATAGTGCTTAGTTTTAACACTCTAGTATACAGTTACAAAATTTTAAATACCAAAACACACTTTTTTTTTAAAAATCTTACTAACTCATTTTAGTTTTCATCCGAAAATTCAGAAACAGAGTAAGATTGTGTTTAAAGGAATTTTCTGAGGCACTCAATATAAACCTTATCCATTGTCAACGATCCCTTTCGAAGAGAGACACGCCTTTCATATCTTCTAAAGGAGTCTCTCTCTTCTTACTATTTCCCTTACATACCCCTCCCTATGAGTGGAAAAAGCACCGTACCATAGATATCAGTTAAAATATTAGATTGGCAGATCACGTGACCTCCAATGCTAACGACGGGACGCGCATGGAGTCCAAAATAAGAGGGCAATGAGGCCAATATTGCCACCAGTTTTAGGAGAAAAACACTACGAAAAAATACCATTTAATTCTAAAATTACAAAAACATGCCATAAAAATACTAGCAAAGCGTTTCACGTTTTTTTTATAAGTCACTAAAAAGATTCCAAAATGCAGCTAAAATTTTTATGGTCTTGTTTTGCAATTTTAGAATTAAATGGTATTTTTTCGTAGTGTTTTTCTCCTAAAAATGATGGCAACACTGGCCCCATTGGCCTCTTGTTCTTGTCTCCATGCGCGTCCCGTCGTTAGCATTGGAGGTCACGTGATCTGCCAATCACATACTATAACTACGATATATATGCACCGTACGCATCTGCCACATGTGCAATAATCACACAATTCTTCGGTTTGAAGATCCGCTTAACTAACGTAACCTTATTTCGCTTAACATCAGACTTATTGCCTCTGAAGTCAGTTAATGATGGAAGATATCAATTATTATTGAACAGTTCATTAATATGTCTAAAGTTTTAATCTAAGAATATGAAATAACAAAAACTTTTGCTCCGGCTGTATTAAATATTTTTAAAAACGTGTTTTATATGATAAAAGTAGCTGGCTTACAGGGCTCTATGACACAACTTTTTGAAATTGGTTCGAATATTTTGTTGTAAAATTATTTATTAAAATATGGAAATACACTGTTCAAAAGAACTAGGCGAATGCATGGCGTAAACCCTTTCACACCGAATGATTCTATTTGTAATCATCAGCTTGCGATTTTTTTTCTCACTAAGTTGATCTTGTACTTAATTATCGGTAGATGGAAGAATCATGTCTTTTGAAGAAGTAAATAATGTTTGTTTTAATTAAATGAAATTACGAAAAACATAATAAAATAAAATTCACCCCCAATAAATTTTATGAAATAAATGGACCTTAAATTCTTCACACTTGCATTCTTAGAAGTTTAAAAATTGATTTTAACTTTTTTTTTTTTACAAATATAGTTTTGAAAAAATTATTGTTATATTATTCAAAAGTCGTGACTCAAATTTTCTCCCCTTAAATTTTAGTTAAAAAATTAAGATCCCCCCCCACTGTTTTTTACCATTTCATTCTGGATGCATAAGGAATCTATTTCACAAATTTTAGATTTTTAGAATAAAAAATAAAACGTTGGAACTGAAAGGGTTTACATAAGCACGCAAATTGCTCCCCTAATTGTTTTGAGCAGTGTATATTCGAACCAATTTCCAAAAGGGGAATTATGTAGACCTGTAAGTTATTTACATATATCATTAAAAAACCGTTAGTCAAACTTTTCAATATAGGCGAAGTATTAGAAAATTATTATTTGTCATAGATTAACACAGAGACATTTCGGTTTGGGAAACCCGCTTTACAAACGTAACCCTATTTCGCATAACATCAGACGCATCGCCCCAAAAGTCAGTTTATAATGGAAGATATCAATTATTATTGAACAGTTCATTAATATACGGAGGAATGGAGCCACGGTAGTTTATTAAAATTATTAAAAATTATTTAAAATTATTATTTGTCATAGATTAACACAGATACATTTCGGTTGGGAGACCCGCTTTACAAACGTAACCCTATTTCGCATAACATCAGACGCATCGCTCCAAAAGTCAGTTTATAATGGAAGATATCAATTATTATTGAACAGTTCATTAATATACGGAGGAATGGAGCCACGGTAGTTTATTAAAATTATTAAAAATTATTTAAAATTATTTGTCATAGATTAACACAGAGACATTTCGGTTGGGAAACCCGCTTTACAAACGTAACCCTATTTCGCATAACATCAGACGCATCGCTCCAAAAGTCAGTTTATAATGGAAGATATCAATTATTATTGAACAGTTCATTAATATACGGAGGAATGGAGCCACGTAGTTTATTAAAATTATTAAAAATTATTTAAAATTATTATTTGTCATAGATTACAAGAACATTTCGGTTGGAACGCTTTACAAACGTAACCTATTTCGCATAAAATCAAACGCATCGCTCAAAGTCGTTATAATGGAAAGTCCTAATTATTTTTGAACAGTTCATTATATACGAAACCAATTTCCAAAATTATTAATTAAATTTATTAGAACTCCGTTAACACCTATTACATAAATCACATCAATTAATTAAATAAACATAACGGAATGAGTTTAAAAATTGTTACAATTGTTTGAGCATGTTATCAACATTTCATAAGGGCATGTAATGAAGTTATTTAGAAGTCATAAAAATTAGACTTTATTAAATTAGAAATTATTATTGTCTAGATTAACACAGAGACATTTCGGTTTTGGAGACCCGCTTTACAAACGCAACCCTACTTCGCATAACATCAGACGCATCGCCCCAAAAGTCAGTTTATAATGGAAGATATCAATTATTATTGAACAGTTCATTAATATACGGAGTAATGGAGCCACGGTAGTTTATAATTAGTTGATGTAAGTGACGGTCCAAACCGTTCTCTAATTAATTATCCACAACGAAATGACGGAAATTCTGGTTTGAGGGTGGTTGTATTATTAATACACTAGCAAATAAATACTCGCGTTTTTCGCACGGACTAAAAGAATATCAAATCGATCCAAGTATATGTGACATTTGATTTGCTATAGGATAATAAACTTTGCCTTTGTTCCCGTTCATTATAAAGAATAAAAAGCCGTTACTTATATTGCTTTAAAATTCCAAAATAAAAATACATCACTATAAAGTGCACATCCTCAAATCACAAAAATTTACTCAATATTTACTGTCATCGCAATTTTCCTGATAAATTCAAAATTAACCATATTTGTATGACAATGTTATTTCACGTCAAAACCTCCATTCTGGTTTTTTTTTAAAAATAAATTAGCTCATTGGCACGTTCAATTATTTTTCAAATCATTAATTTAGTTTCTGAAGGTAATGGCAACAAAATTAAAGCAATTTCAATTTTAATTAATTTTTGTGTTCATTTTAATTTCTTCTCTCAAATGGCCACACGAAAGGGAAAAAAAGATCGGATTTGAGCGAAAGTGGTGTATTTTTTTCAGAAAATTGGAATTTCCTCCAAAAATGGAACAAATATGAAAAAACTAAGCCTCAGGTGCACACGTTGGTGTTAAAGGGAATCTATCTTAAAAATTTCAAATTTCTAAGTTCAGTATAAGTAGGTCTTTTACGATCAACAGACAAACAGACAGACTCTTTCTTTTATTATTATAGATATTATAGAGTAAAGTAGTTGTGTTTTGTTATTAATAAATTTAAGATCGTGACAATTTGCATTATTTTGGGTAATAAAAGGTAGTTAGGTATATGTTTTAAATAGAAAATATGAGCTTGGAGAATTGTACTCCAATAAATATCCAGTATTATAAGTATTAACGGTTTAGGTATCTATATTTCTCGGGAAATATTTTATAGCTTCAAAAAATCAATCCTCTAGTACGTACTGTTGCCGTATGACAATATACACATTTACCCTCTTTAAATGACTTTAAAATATTTTCGATGTTCGGAAACTTAAGCAATTCGTCATTTATTGAAACCTATATGTATCTTTATAATGAAAATGTCGATCCTTTAAATAATAAACTAGTTTTATGTTGTATACAATTAAAAGGATATCTCCAAATTTAATGTCCAGTCGAAAAGTTAATAACATAAACAAATATGATCAGGCTATTTATGTTACATATTAAAATTCCGCAAATATGTGCATTTGCATACATATGATCACAACACTTTGCAAGATTCACTCAATACATTACGTAATTTAATTAACACAGAAAACAATAAAAGATAATGAATTATTATAAACTCCAATAAAATCGTTATCTCTGAGCTTATGGCTAATAATTTTTCTAGAAAAAAAAAGCTCCCGAAATTAAAACCTACCCAAACGAAGTACTTTTATTAGCTTCTTTGGCGAGTTTAAACAAGCTGCTGCGAAATTGCACGGCAAACATAGGGTGCCCCAGATTGCTTCCATGTTGATATAGAGAGAAGAAAGGGAGATATTTAAGTTAGTTTTAGGATATTAGTTATTTTTTAGCTTTGTTTAGTCGTAGCTTATTGTTTTAGTTTATAGCTAGTATTAGATGGACAATGAAGATGTTAAATCCTTGTTTACATACATAGCGGTATCTCAGAGATAATCTAATAAGAAAATGTTTCGTTTCTTTTTGTCGCTGCGTGGGATTTAAGTAATAATATTGTAGTGTTGCCGATGATATTACAAGAGACCGTGTTCACCAAAAGATACATCAATATGAAGACGAAGTTGCTTCGGCTTATAATCAACAACAATGTTGATGACGCCGACTCATCAGTCACCCATCCCTACTGATTCCTTATCAACATGCGCTCGACCACGGTTGCTCACTCGCTGCTAATACACTCAACTCCGCGCAATGCATAGCGAAGTAGCCTGCGTAGGGTTCATTGTCTAGAAGGGGAGTAGTGTAGCGGTTGGCTGCACGCACGAACCTCAAATAACATCCATGCTGGATGGCGCCATGTCACTACTGAGTTACTAACAGCGTACCAGCCATATATATGACATATCATAACTTAACCCCCTTAATATAACTTAAATCTTATATTTTGTACCCCAATTAAACTTAATAACTTAAATTATCTTTCTCATATATCCTTAATATCACTTAGTACTTTAACATCCCAACCACACCCTGTCGGCGACAAACATCGCTTAGATCAATTCGTTCCACAGAAACTATTTAGTCAGCACATATTTTTAATTGATCTTTCAACTCTCCCTGGATGTAATTGGTCATGAAACAGAGCACGGATGTTTTCGCCATTTTTTGTACACATTCGATCACACTCTTCGTCGACTGCGGACGTCGAATCAATCTCTTCCTGAATCCTGATGAATAAGTCTTAATAAAAGATCTTTAATTTCTACGAAGTTTCCCTGTCGACTTATTTGGCATATATATATATACCATTTTATAACACATCTTAGTATATAAGCCGAAGCAACTTTGTCTTAGATTTATGCCCCTTGGTTTGTTAGGAACTCCATTTTACACCAATGCCTTTGGATTTACACTATTGACACAGCTACTCTCAATGCTTCACACAAATACAACATATCTCTACAACAGCACCTTTGACAACCTCAGACAGATCGCAGACTACGACCCTGTTGTTGAACAGAAGTTCAAACGTCCCAGGACCACTCATCACGATGATCCAGATTGGTAATTTATGACTTGCATGTCAACTTGACATGTTACTATTTGACTGATTTTTATTCACCACGCATTTTTGCTAGTTTGGGTTTTCATTTTTTTCCCATTGTCCTTGTTCTGTCCATTTTATAAATTGTTTCGTATATTATATGCTTTTAAATTGTCCCACAGTCTTTGTTCTGTCCAGTTTTCAAAATGTTATCTCATATTATATGCTTACTAATTGTTTGTTTCTTTTTCAGAAGCGTTTAGAACCTGCTATGCAGAGCCCTTGCGGCACCCATTGATCATTGTCCAGCGAGGACTTTGTCCAGTATTATTCCCAGTTAACCCCTTTTCGGGAAGATTTTGTTGAAGTACTAAGGACGCTTCGCGTCGCCACTCATCGGTTATTTTTCGATTTCTGATTTCTTAGCCTTACCTATCGATCGTCTTACCTACTACGGTTCGACTGCAGCTAACAGGTCATACATACAACACCGTTAAGTTTTTCAACATCTTTACTGGCAGCCTAATGCCGTTAAGGGTTTACTCTGTCTCCCTCTCCTTTATTTAACGTTGAATTGAGGATTTAGGCTAGCTTCGTTTACTAGTGTAGTGGATTTTTTGGTGTGTAGAGCTATCGTATATTTCAATTAAGGTTGGAAAGTCTGGGTTTTAATGGCGGTGATTTTTTGTATAGAGAGAGCTTTATCTTGATTTTAGGGTTGTTATGGCCATTTCGGTAAAATGGGCGACTTTTAAAGTGGATGTTTCTGTGTTAGCTGACTTTGGATGTTTTAATTATTTTTTTTAATGTTGGGTCCAATGGACAACTTGATTGTGAAAATCTATTTAGGTTTCTTCATAGATTTTATACAACTTCAAGTATTTGGTTTTACATTTAAATTTAAATTATAAAAATGAATTGCACAGTTTTTAATTTAATAATAATATTCATATCAGTACTTAAAATAGTAGGTAAAAGGTAAGGAGGTTAAAAAGGTACGCAATGGATGCTGCCGCAACTGCTGCTAGTACAATTGTTTTGATTTCGCCATTTAAGATAAATGTTATAATGATTTGTACTTCAATATTTCAATATATGTTTCGATAAAATGGGTACCAATCATGCTTGGGAACTAAACACTGGGGGTTACGCGTGAGGCTGACCACCTTACCGGAACATATGCCTAGCACCCCAGAGCCCTAGGTCACGAAAGCTGAGATGGGCACGGCAGACCTTGGCCCAGTAATGGGCTGTTGCGCCGAGGAGTTTAGTTTAGTAGTACTTCAATATTTGAAAGGTACAAAAATAAAAAAAATGAACATAAATACATGATGAAATAAAAAAAATCAACTTTAAAAGTACAAATGTGAGAAAAATTAAAAATGCAATGTGTACAATGTTTATAAGTTATGATCTACAAATATTTTGGAATTATATATTATTTAATCATATTTATCTAAGCCAAGGTTCCCGTATTTATTAACCTTTCCAATCCAATTCACAATCTATCGCTATCGCTTATAAAACAGGCATTGTATACAACTTGAATACAATCCAACAGGAAATTTTATCTACAGCTGCCGCCAACTACCTAAATGAAAACTGCATCTATTGATTAATCTGTCCAACAAATTCCATCTTTTGAGCCATTATTTCGAGATGAAACAAGTCAGGTCCCGTGGAACTAATTCCATTGTCAGCATCGAAGACTCATTTAAATACTTGAATATGATTATTCAGTAAACGCATTCATCAAATAGCTTCCGATGTTTTAAGTTTTGTGATAAGCAATTGCTACTGTATCTTGGTTCAGTAGAAAAGCGAATTATAGTTGTATTTTTTAGTAAATTTTTATTTGCAGTCGTGGTAACTCAATAACTGCTTCTGATTTCTAGTTTTAGTAGGGTGATCACAGTTGAGGTAGTGCGTTTCGAAGTGCTGTTTGTTACCAACTATCTAGCAGTAAAAATTGTGCCAAATAGTCTAGGTTTTATTTTTTTTATAGTTTTTTTAAACAAAAAAAAAAATTAATGATGGTTTTTAATGGCTGAAAAGTTAATCACTTAACCACATTTTATTACCACATTCTTAAAATGTACCTTCATAGCTACAATTGCATTCTAAACTTGGCTTGATCTACGGTTATTCATTTTCAATCTATTTTCTAATTCAATTTAAAATGTCTTGTTTCACTTATCCCTATAACACCCCGTATAATGATACACGAACAGTAGTTCCTTGTTTTTGTTCGAATTTACTACAAGGATCTCCGTTCTAAATTACGATTGGCTACGTCTTACAAGCGTTTTATTCTCTTTTGCATCATCTTCTATTCAAGAAAAACATGCTTACCGCGAACGTATTCCCATATGAGTACTTGCGTGTTTTGGAACAAAGTTTAATGCCCGATTCTACTATAAAACTAATTTGGATAACTAAGGGTATCTCATTGGTAAGCAGAAATATCTTCTACAACGTTTCATATCTTAAAAAAACTTGTAAAGGTAAAACGTAAAAAATAAATTTAAATATGCGTAAATGCTTATTATACTGTGTGAATATAACAAAATAATTATTTTCAGCAAATATGATTTGTACTAATAACTATAATAAGGGTGGTGGATAATACAAACTGCAGCGGTATGATATTTACTCCTTCCGTGTGGCAACACATACTTTCTGTAGTTGGAGAGACTTGCGTTCTACCAAATAAAATACCCACTTTCACTGCCGCTACTATGTTCCTTTATTTGTTTGAAATAATTTAACATCGAAACTAGTTAAGTATATAGGGTCCCTCTTCACTGGAGGTAAGGAACCGTGCGCAGGTTGCTTCGCTGTGCGTTGTGCTGCGGTTGAGTTGTGTGCCAGCGTTGGCCATTGAGTTGCGGGGAGCGTTGAGTTGCGTGCAGCGTTGAGTGCATTAGCAGCGAGTAGCCAACCGTGGTTGAGCGCATCGTAGCAGGAGCGTCGTTGGAGTGGGTGACAATCACGTCCTCGGGTCACCACTCTAGCTGCCTCAGTAACCCACAGTCTACCAAAAGGATCCTCAAGGTGGAGATGAGTTATCTCGGCTTATATACTACTATTAACTTTGTAATTAAGAATAGTGGTAGGAACGAGTTGGTAAATCAGCGCCACCTAGTTGTTGATGGCATATTGAGGTTGCGTGTGTGGTGAACCGCCACAAAACTATTTTTTAACAACGGCTAATTTTAGGACAATTGGAAAATAAAATGAAAAACGAACGGTTATTGGAATAAAATTGGAAAAAGAACAATTACATCCTAACCTTTAAGTAAATCAACTTGGCATATGTAACCATTACAAGAGTGAGTTAGAAAAGAATACTTTGTATTTTTTTTAAACATTTGTATTTTTTTAAAGAAAATTTCTAATCCGTCACTACGCTTATGTTTAGTGCCGGTTTTCGAAATCTTAATGACTAATGTTTAATTCACTCAAAATACTAAGCTACATTTTTCAGTAAAATACATTTATTATTTATAAATGGGGAAAAAATTTTGATGCCCGTCGCCAATAGCCCTCTCGTAACTCTAGTGCACCGATATTTCATATATACATATACATATATATAATTTAAAAAAAAAATACAAACTTTTGTGTGTAACGGCTGTATGGTTGAAATGTTTACCATATTATTGTTATTCGGCTGAACCACGGCCTACTCAACTACTAAGGCCGAAGAATTCCAAGCCCATTCCGAAGCTTTCCCAAACAAGCTCGGGGAGGGAAATTTTTACGTCATGGTTCCGAGTGACGTTGTTGGGAACCGAGTGACTAAACTAAACTAAACTGGCAAAAGTTATTAAAAAAACAGGTTTCTAAACCCCCTAAACATAAAAAAAATATTTTTTTTAAAAAAATTGGACGGTAGAATGGAAGTTAAAATGTACTGACAGACAACTTTAAAGTAGTAATACGATAGGTATCTGATGTTAATCTTTTAAGGGGACCCGATACACAAAACCTTAAAAAAAAAAATATTATTTAAAAAAAACAATACAAACTTTTGTGTGCAACGGCTGTATGGTGAAATGTTTACCATATTATTGTTATTCGGTTGAACCACGGTCAACTACAATAACAGGGCCAGAGAAGCTCTACCAAACATGAGCGTAGACGGAAATTTTGACGTCACTGTTCCCAGTGCCGAAGATCGAGAAACAAGTTCGGACGCATTCGGAACCCTAAAATTATGTTCAGCCGTGAACGAGTGGTTCCGAACAGGTTTCGAGACGGGTTGTCTTCATCTTCGGAACAACGTCACTCGGAACTATGACGTCAAAATTTCCGTCCCCGAGCTTGTAGCTTCTTCGGCCTTAGTAGTTGGGTAGGCCGTGGTTGAACCTTTTTCAGATTTTAGATTCCAAAACCTGAAAAATGGTTCAATCCAATATCTAAAATATGGTGAAACATTTCACCACACACAGCCGTTGAAGTTACTTGAAACCAATATTACGGCGGAACTAAGCCTCAAATTTTTTAACAGTCTGGCGCACATAGTGGAATTGACTCTTATGTTCCTCAAACACTTCCATTTGCATTTCAGTTTTTCCCTTCACTTTATGGAGATGGATGATGGCATTGTCGAGGATTAGTGTCTCACAAATTCCAAGGAGACAGGTGTAAGCCCCGCAGTCATACGCTGCAGCTTCCATCGTTATAGTTTTCTTTATAGTTTTCGTTGTTATTTATAAGTATTCGTAAGGGTTTTTGTTTTAGTTAAATGTTTATCCCCCCTTGTCCCATCGTTGGCCATCAATCTAACAAAGCCTGTGCATTTAAAACATTAATATTATAAAGATAAATGTATACGTTGCAGCTACTGTTGTAATAGTTTCGTTTACAGTGTGCGTTGCTGAAAAGAGTTTAATTTTAGTTATGCCTTTTTTAGCTTCCACACTACGTTTATAACGTAAAAAGTGGAAGGTTTTATAATCGTTTAGTCCGTCTGTCTGTCTGTCCGTCTGTCACCCACTTTCATAGAAAGAACCACAAGTCCCACAGACAAGTGGGATACGTCATTTTAAAGCAAAAAATCAGATTAGGCTACATGCCAAATTTCATTAAAAAATTTAAACTAGAAGCTTATTTAAAATTTAAATAACTAAAAATTTAATCTACATTGAAATAACATGCAAATTCCATTTTTATTCAATATTTTCACTGTTGCCAATTCGTTAAACGTACGAGAAACTTTTGTTAAAATAAAAATACACTTTTGAAAAAATATTTATTTATGTGATATAATTCGGTTTGGATTGTTGTATTATCACAATAGAGTTCTTTTAATGGTTCTATATATATGTATGAAGAAAAATGTATAGAGAATTCTAACTTGGCATAAAAAAATATGCTAAGTTTCGCTTTTATGTTTAAAGCATCAATTGTACAAATTATATATATTTTTTAACTGTAAATTAATTTAACAAACTATAAATAAGTGAATTTTCGAAAGAAATGTAAATGGGAAATTGTGGCGACAAAAATATTTATTAAAAAAGATTACATCATTATTCTTCGAACTTCAAACAAATTTAGCAAACGATAAAGTCTAATTATTAAATCTGAGAAAGAAGATTAATGAAAATAATTAATTTTGGCGTTTAAAACTTTGAATTACAAATAGCTAAAGGCCCTGTTTTTATTAGAATTAAATCACATTTGCCATTCGCAACAATCGCTCGAGAAACTTTAATTCTTTTAGACAATAAATTAAAATAAATTTATTTTTGCGACATCGATCCGTTTGAAATGACGTCAAATGTATTTCACTACGGAATCCTTGTATGTTGATATGAAATGTTTTCATTCTATTTAAAAGCGAGGAATATGACATATTTATTCTTTAAAATATAAATTAATTTTTGCAAACGATAAGTAATAATTATTGAATTTTCGAAATAAAATAAATGAAACTAGCCAAATATAGCTTGTAAATGTTAAATATAGAATTAATGTTGTGTTTGGCGCGTTTTTTCCTGTTATTTTATTCTGTGTCGCGACGTTGGCAATCTATCTAACAAATCCTATGTATTTAAAACACTGACATTATAAAGATTAATTTGTAAGTTGTAGCTTCAATTATTATAGTTTCGTTTATAGTTTGCGTTTATACTTTGCCAATTTTTTTAAAATTCTTTTTTTATCTTTTGTCGCGAAACGTTAGCAATTAATCTAACAAAGCCTGTGTAATTTAAATATCAATATTATAAAATTAATTCATCCGTGGTAGCTTGCATTATTATAGTTTTGTTGTTGTCCATATGAGGGTTTGGTTTAAAGTTAGATGCTATTCTTTTATCGTCGTGTCGTTGCCAATCAATCTAATTAGGCTTATGTATTTAAAAAAAACTAATATTGTAAAAATTCTTACAGGGCAGCTTCCGTTATTATGGTTTCGTTTATAATTTACTTTATAATAGATTTGTTGTTGACATGAGTTTTTTTAGCCGTAACTACTAAAGGACCTTTGAGTTTAAAACAATGTTAAGGGGACGCGGTACCCAAAGAATTAAATACAGTATTTTTATCGCTAGCATTCAAATCAAACTATTTTTTACTAAGAACTAACATTCAATAAACATGTACGAAAAAATGATTAATATTGAAACGTGAGTTTTTAAAAAAAAATAAAAAATTAAATTTTTTTAACGTGTTTTCAAAATGCTACTCCTCCTGCAATTTAAAGATTTTATTAATGGAATTTTTTTAAATGTTCCCACAACATCTATTATAAAAGTTTGTATGGATATTGAATTGTCAATTAAACAAAAATAGCAATGTAGCTTTATGTATAAAAATGGCCAAAAAATAAGAGTTGTTCTAAATTTTCAACTTCATTATTTTAAAAAAAAACTATTCACACTAGACATTATCCCATACCAACTTTTGTTAAACGCATATGTTTCAATACAGGAAAAAAATTTGGAGCTCTACATTAATTTACCTAAAAGCCTTAGGGCCTTACCTTTCACAAGCTGAAAAAATTAAAATTTAAAAAAAATCAACAAAAAATTTCAAAAACCATTTTACCAAACCACTTTATCATTTTCAATAAACCTCCTCCATTATAAAGGATGCCTTCTTTTTTTTGCAATATCCTTAGCTCACGGCATTCGAGCATGTTAAATTATTTTCTGAGCAGCCCAAAATTTTGGGTAATGCGTCCCCTTAAAAAGTACTGTTATTTACCAAACCAAAACAAAAACCCGATTCAGCTTAGTCACTTAAATAATATTAATTATTTTAAATCTAGTTTGAAAAGAATTATATATATTTTAATATTGCCCATCTACTTGAGAAATTTATATTCAGTAATGTCTAAAATGAACCCATAACAATTGATTAAGAGTTATTTCATTAACAAAAAACACGCACACATTTAATTCATAACAAAAAAATAACTTAACTATGGTCAGAATACCATTGTTAAAGGCTGAGTGTTGTAGATGCAATATCATCAGAGTCATTCTTGTAGATTCTACCATTCAGTTGCTTTAATAAGAGCATTTATAACTGAAAAATATTCTAAAACGCCAAATATACAAACGATTCATCTATTTATCATCTCCAAAGAATAAAAACTACAATTTATTTAAGTATTGTTGCGTTTTCAAAAAATCTTCTTGTCAGAAACATGCGCTCCATCCTTTTACAAAAAGCATCTGCAAAAGCAATTCTGAATGAAATACAAATCGACGACGAAACCAGAAGGATGAGGAAGAAAGACATAATTGATATTTTTTACCAGCTCTAAATGAGAACGAAACTAGTGTGTTTTTGAACTAGTTAATTACTTGAAATTTTTATTTTCTCAACCAACTATAGTAAATGTATCTGAATATCTTGAAAATGACAAATTTGATAAATATTTTTTTTTTAGTATTTTAGAAAGATTTTCTCACTGTAAAATTGTGCTGTGACTTTACAAAAAACAGTAAGCTCACTTCAATTTTATTGTGCAACGTTACTCTATAAGAGGCCCAGTGGCTTAGTGGTACAGTGCTTCGCATTGCCACGCCACAGGTCCGGGGATCGAATCCCGGATTGGGCGAGGTTGACCCATTCTTTCATCCCTTGAGTGGGTCGATAAAATGGGTACCAAGCATGCTTGGGAACTAAACACTGGGGGTTCCGCGTGAGGATGACCACCTTACCGGGGCATTTGCTTAGATTCCCCAGAGCTCTAGGTCACGAAAGCTGATATGGGCACGGCAGGCCATGGCCCAGTAATGGGCTGTTGTGCCGAGGAGTTTTGTTTAGTTACTCTATAAACCTGGACGCAGCACTTGATACTCGCAGTTTGAAGGAGTGACGTCAAACCAAATGGTCAAAGTATCCTGCAGAGATTTAAAGAATAGAAGCAAATATTTTTAAATGAAAACAGAAGCAAAAGCAAAAAAAAAAAAAATAGTGTCTGGAAAAACATTAAACAGGTAGGTTTGTAACAGAATCAGTAGGTTTGTCACTTAACCCGCTTCCACACAACAGTTTTATTTAACAGGTAAAAATGTGCCAAACACAGCATCAATATTCTATATTAAACATTTTCAAGCTAAATTTGGCTAGTTTCATTTATTTTATTTCGAAAATTCAATAATTATTACTTAACGTTTGCAAAAATTAATTTATATTTCAAAGAATAAATATGTAATATTCCTCGCCCTTAAATAATATGAAAACATTTCCTATCAACGTACAAAGAATCTCGTAGTGAAAATAATATTTGACGTCATTTCAAACTGATCGATGTCGCAAAAATAAATTTATTTTAATTTATTGTCTAAAAGAATTAAAGTTTCTCGAGCGATTGTTGCGAATGACAATGGTGATTTAATTCTAATAAAAATGGCTTCCTATTCTTTTTAAATGAGCATTAAATTTTGCAGTTATTTAAATAATTGAAGTACTTCCAAGCTAAAACCGCCATGTAGTTACTACAAACCCACTTGACTTTGGAATAGATGGGGTCCCCTTTCTGGTTTTCCAGTCTACACTTCACTGTTTTACAGGGCTAACGACAATGGACAAGTTGCATGAAACGCGAAATTCATAATATATGTGTTTTTCTGGTACATTAGAAGCTGCAGATTACGAATGTAAGGTTAAATATTCACAAATATGTTTAATTTCAACAAAAAATGCATTTGAAATTTGCCGAAAATGTACGTCACTGAAAACAGCTCTGACGTCAACTGTTATGTTTTTGGCGATGTTTCAATCTATGCTGTAATACACTTTATAAAATAGTAAACCTTACAATTTCTGCGAAACCTCATTAAAAGAAGAAGACAATATTATTAGTAACCAGTTCATATCAAGGGAGTTAAACAGCTTGTTCCAAGTTTGGTTGTTAGTTAAAATACACACACTAGAGCGCGTATGAGCTATTGCAGAACTATTGACTGTTGGATCTGATCGGAATAGTCGAGTGAAATCGTTCAACGTTTGAAGAAATTAACTGGAATGAACATGACATGTTTCTGTAAAATAGCATAACTTTTTTAAGAGTTTGATAAGGATGAAAGCACGTTTCACAGTTTCAAAAGCGATACAGTGAAAAGTGATACGAAATAACACGCCAAGAACAAAAAATAGCCAACCGTGACGTCATCTGTTATGCTAAGAGAGGTTTAACAGGAGTGACGTATCATTAACTTTAAAAATGAATTTAAAAATAAATACATCTTTAAAACCAGAAATACTTGAGTTTTAGAGGTTTTTAATATGCTTAATCGAATAAAAATGTTTGTGGAAAACGCTGTAATTGTCCATTGGTATAGTTGAAATGAAATGACAGCGATAGGTTGCCAGATGTAGCAACCTTTCTCTTCAAATCAGTGATTTGGCGAGATTCACATAGAGGATGTTTTTGAAAGCTGCTTTTATATTAGATTGGCAGCCCACAATACTTAAGTCGCTTTTTCCTTATGCTTTTAAACGTTTATTAAATTGTGCAGTATTTTAATAATTGAAGTACTTGGAATTCGAATTTTTAACTAAGATTTTTAATGACTTGGAGTTTAGATAATGCTGATTATTATTTTTTTGTTGACCTAACACACTTATATGTAGCATTTTGGGCTATGAAAATTTGTGATGGATATACATAGCCTTTATAGAATCATCCATATTTTACGTTATAAACGTATTGTGGAAGCTTAAGCCCGTCCACAGGAGGATAAGAAGTTAATGAAAATTAAAACAAAATAAAGAACATTAACACACGCAACTGTTGAATAAATATAAGCTACTTAGAATTTATGAAAGCAAAACGGTTACAAATGGCAAGTCAGAAGTATTAAAAATAAATCCGGCTCTTCAAGACATATTTTACTTTCATTATTTGTATGTAAGTTTGGTGGTAATCATCAATTTCCAAAACGCTTTTTCATTCCAAGCTGCATATGGCATCTCTGTTTACAACAGGAGGGTAGACTACACTGTGTGCCAAAATACAGGGTGTCCGTAAAAGAATGTCCGAGTTTCAATTTGTAATAGTATTGTGGTTGAAGTGCAATTGTAATGTAGTTGAAGGTGACGAATAAAGAATAACCCCAACAGTTTCAGATAAGCGCATGCGCTTGTACCGCTACATCGTTTTCACAGTTGTACATGCTGTTGCTTCCATTACTCCAGACTTGCTGCAGACAGCATGGGAAGAATTGCATTTTCGTTTGTATGTGTGCCGTATCACTAGAGGCGCACACATTGAGCACTTATAGGAAAAAACTAGGTTAGTTTTCCTTCAATGTCATGTATGATTTGTTATATTTAGTATAAAATAAACTCCTGTAATATACATTCTTTTACGGACACCCTGTACAATACAAATACAATGCAAATACCAGTCAATAATCTTTAACGTGAAATCAAAGAGATTTTATTTTACGTTATTTTATGTTTTAACTAAGCATTTTGCGTTAACCTAATTTCAAATTAACAACCAGAAACATTTTGACATACCCTTTAATGAAAGGTTAAAAAATTAACAAAATATTTTATTTTCCTCGAAGTCGGAGGCTTCGAGGAAAATGTTGTAAAATTTTTGTAAAATAAATGAAAAAAAAATGAAAAAAATAAATTTTTGTATGGTTTGTTTAAATAATAACCGTAAAAAAAATTAAGCGCGCCCATTCCCCTTAAGCGGGATTGCATGCTATCCATTAACGAGGTTCGACTATAAATTTGCAACTTGGCTGTATCAAAACGCTTTGCCATGTGAAAACACACCCTTAAAAATAAGTTTCACGATTTTAAGCGCATTATATAAATCGCTGGCGATTCCAAAGCAGAGAGGATTACATCGAGCTAAGAAGTTGGAGATGCTTGACGCGAAACAAAGTGAAGCCGTCAAATAATCGCCAAGAAAGACCAAACAAATCGCTTACTCAACTTTAGTTCAGAGTAAAACGCATAATTTCATTCTTTAAAAGGCGTAGATTAAAAATAAACAAGTAGGTTTGTAACAGAATCTGTCACTTAACCCGCTTCCACACAACAGTTGTGTTTATCAGGTAAAAAGGCGACAAACACAGCATTGATATTCTATATTAAACATTTAAATGCTAAATTTGGCTAATTTCATTTATTTTATTTCGAAAATTCAATCATTATTACTTATCGTTTGCAAAAATTAATTTATATTTCAATGAATAACTACGTAACATTCCTCACTTTTAAATAGAATGAAAAAATTTCATATCAACGTACAAAGAATCTCGTAGTATATTGTATCTCTCGTATATTGTACTACAATGGATTCCTTCACATTGCGATATATACGGAAACGAGATGGCTGATCTCCTCGCTAAAAAAGGCACTGGTATTTTGCAGTGTTCGCAAAGAGAGATACCGTTCTCTACAATGAAAAGATTAACTAAAAACACTCTAAACGAGAGCTACCAGAATAAACTCACTGAACTAATCAGTGATAAATCATGGGGAGATACTCTTGAAAAGATCCCCCAGTTTCCAAGACGACACGCTGTTGCGGCTTTCAGGCTGGGCCATGACTGTCTTGCCGGTTACTTGCACAGATTTGGAATTCTCTCTTCCCCAAACTGTGTCTTGTGCAAGAGTGACTGTGTGATGGAGCATCTTGGGGTTTGCCCGGAGGTCTCTGGATGCATTAATGATAGATATTGGAAAGCTAGAGAACTGTTACAGGCCATCCAGACTGTTTAACAATTGGTATTGTTCATATTTATTGTTAATATCGTTCATGTTTATTGTTGTTATATTTCACTTTAATGTTTTACCGATTTCTGTATTTATTGTTCCTCTGTTAATGGTTTGTTTTGCTCCATGTTTTTCTTGCGCTGAGTGTTTACACTCTGGCGAATGATGTATATATATCAAGTGCTACTGCTAGAAATAAAAAAAATAATAAAAAAAAAGAATCTCGTAGTGAAATATGTTGGACGTCATTTCAAACTGATCGATGTCGGAAAAATCAATTTATATTAATTTATTGTCTAAAAGAATTGTTGTGAATGGCAATGGTGATTTAATTATAATAAAAATGGCTTCCTATGCTTTTTAAATTTTGAAGTTTTTTTAAATAATTAAATACTGTATCATACTTGTCCGTAGCATTTGTAGTTTGGGACATGAGAGTGGGTGACGGACAGACAGACGGACTGAACGATTATAATACTTTCCACTTTTTACGTTATAAACATAGTGTGGAGGCTAAAAAATGAATATTTGCACAGTTGTAGGTTGTAGCAGGAGATCTGAATTTACACAAGATTGTGGTAATTTCCTTTGCAAGTAAAAAAAAAATGCGCCGTAGTTATAGTTTTATTAGAGATTGTAAACGTCGCCAAGTGCAAGTAATAAGCATATACAAACTCCCCTATAGAATAGCGCCAAATATAGTCCTCCCACCACTTCTTAGCATCAATGACGTGTTTTAGACGAGTGTAAACTGTCACTCGTAAAACGAAAAGGGGTAAGGAACTAGATTTCGGTTTAAGCCAGAGTTACTATATTTGGCGATTCATTGCTTTTGCAGTAGCATATTTCTTTAAGGTTTAGAAACAGTTTCTCAAATGAAGGGAAGTTCGGAACTTGCATGGGTTCACTCTTATTGCATAGCTGTTTTCTTTTTAACATATATGATTCCCCGAAATGATACTGAATATGGTAAATAATACATACTACAGATGCAAATCTATTGACGATCAAGTCAAGATAGGAAATGCACGTGCAATTGATGACGACCTTCAGCAATTAACTATAATCCTCCTTTCACTAATAACCTATGTGTAGTTTTAATGTGACACATTATTTCCAACCAAACTAACCCAACAATCCGCAGGCTCGCCAAGCACCATGGGATTGGCAACCCTGCCTCCTTTAAGTTCTCTACCTTTTTACAAAGTGGACTTTTCCACAATCAAAATATTTGGGATGCTAAGTAGTGGAATGCGGACTATATACAGTCCCTGGACAAATTATTAGACGCACTGCACGATTTCATGTAAAATATTAATTACCGGGTGATATTGTACCGTTTTATTATTTTAAATTGATTTGTTTTTGATTTTTATAACATCCAATCAATTACCGATTTATTTGACATAAATAAAACAGCATTCATTTAGAAAAGCATAAGTTTATTAAGTTTTGAGGAAAAGTGAAATTAATGTTAGTAAAAGTCAATATTTAGTTGAGACACCTTTAGCCGCTATCAAAGCTTTAATTCTGCGCGGCATGCTATCAATGGAAGACTGTAGTGTCTCCTGCATTTGAGAATGATGATTTCACACATAAATAATTAATATAAATTAATCTTAATCATAATTATCTTAAAATAAATACAAATATGTAGTCTACAACAATTCTTTTAAATAAAATTCAATAATATTGTAGTTTAAATATTCCATAATTGCATAAAAACTCTTAAGAAACATAAAATTACTAAAAACTGCGTCTAATAATTTGTTCTGGGACTGTACTTCGTTGAGAGCGTTTATTTGGGCTTACTACAAAGCGACCAATGGCTTCACAAGGCAAACTGGTTTTTGTATTGGATTTTGCCCTACAGCATCTCCATCTTTTTCTGAACTCAATGGAGGATCAAAATAGGGGATTTTCTTGTCCAAAGTAACTATATTTTAAAGCTTGTTCATGAAATCTCGCATCCTGAAAACAGCCGTTACTTATTTTTCTACGCATAAAATTGACAAGTTCGCTGTATAAAAACGTAAAAACGGTCCGGGCTTTGAAAATAACTGCTGGTTGAATAGCTTGCGATATTATGAAGAAAACAATTTTTTTTGTGTCTGAGAGAAGGGATTATTTTGAAATATGCGACAGTTGTAAACTTTAAAATGACATGTTTTATGCCAGATTAAGGTGTTTGAAGATAAAAATTTTTACAAAGTGTTTATTTTGTAGTTTTGGTAAAAAAAGGTATTTTTAAATAGCGCAAAACTTATTTTAACCAAAGTACACTCTTAAAACAAAAGAGTGAAATCCACTCCTATAGGGAAAGTGCATTTTCGGCACCAGAAAGGAGTGGAAATTAACTCAGACTGAGTTAAAACCGCTCGTTTTAAGAGTGTAGGACGTAGATTGTTTTCTTATTTTTTTTACCCACTCCGCAAAAAGAGTGAAATCCACTCCTATAGGGGAAGTGCATTTTCGGCACGGAAAGGAGTGGAAATTAACTCAGACTGAGTTAAAACCGCTCGTTTGTTTTAAGAGTGTACTCAAGGACAATGAGCATGTTTCAGGTTTAGAGTGACAATAAAAATGCTTTATTGAAAATAAATTCCTTCTCGAGTCGCTATTGGTGAATAAATGTTAGGTGTAAGCAGAGAACAATCGCAGCACCGATCGAAGGAAGCACAAGAATGAAAAATGGGAGGTAAAACGTTATCTGGAACAAACCAATTACTGTTAACGTACCAATTATCTATATCGTATTTAATACTCGGTTTATCCTATTGGACTAGTTAATAAAAGTTACACTTTTCATACAGTGGTCAAAATTTGGAAAAGTACTATTTTTATAATAATATATACAGTCCCTGGACAAATTATTAGACGCACTGTTTTTTTTATAGTAATTTTATGTTTCTTAAGAGTTTTTATGCAATAATGGCATATTTAAACTACAATATTATTGATTTTTATTTAAAAAAATAAAAAAAAAATTTGTAGACTACATATTTGTATTTATTTTAAGATAATTATGATTAAGATTAATTTATATTAATTATTTATTATAAGATTATTTATGTAAGGAATCATCATCCTCAAATGCAGGAGACAGTACAGTCTTGCATTGATAGCATGCCACTCAGAATTAAAGCTTTGATAGCGGCTAAAGGTGGCTCAATAAATATTGACTTTTACTAACATTAATTTCACTTTTCTTTAAAACTTAATAAACATATGCTTTTCTAAATTAATGTTGTTTTATTTATGTCAAATAAATCGGTAATTGATTGGATAATATAAAAATAAAAACAAATCAATTTCAAATAACAAAACTGTACAATATCACCCGGTAATTAATATTTTACATGAAATCTTATAGTGCGTCTAATAATTTGTCCAGGGACTGTATGTTTGTTAAAAAGATGTTTTGCCTATTTTTTTAGTTTTTTTGTTTTCTGTAACCTAACAGTGTAGCGATTATCATTACAGCTTTGAACATTTAAATTTTAGTAATAACAATGATTTTTTAAGTTCAAAACTTAATTTATTTTTAAAAGATAAAAGAATTGAGGTTAGATGTATTTTATTTATCGTTTTTCATAGCACAATAGAAATACACAGAAAGTCTAAGTTATGAATCATAATGATAAATGAAAAAGAACCTCTTATGACAGTTTCTGAAGAATCGTGAGACAGTTTCTAGAGAGAGTATTGGTGAATTTGATGAAAAATGTATTCAGTACTAGAAAAAGAATGCAACTGACATCTCTACTTTACTCTTAGAACAAAACAAATAGTTTGTTTCTTCTTATTTTCTTGAGTTTTTATTTATACAATTTACTACTAATTGATTATTTATATTAAGATTTTACACTACATTCATTACAGTAGCAAACGCCTTATTATTTGTAATAAGGCATACGCTTTATTATTTGTAACAAGGCATACAAAAAATAAGTGTGCAATTAAAAAAACCCGGTACAATATTAAATGAAATAAATAACTGTACATGGTTTCTTTGTACGAATACTTTTTGGAATAATGTTACGTTTTTTTGGTTTTCAAATTAAAAGTAATAACCTTTTTTTTATGTAACAGGTGTGACCGCGGTACATAAAAACGTTTTTACTTTTGAATAATCTTCAAAATTCACTTAAGAATACATAATAAATATGAAGACTAAAACTAAAATAAAAATACAAATGGGAAAAGAAAACATGAATGTGCAAAATAAAGCTTAATGTCTCAATAAAATACAAAAAAAATTAGTTGATTAATTACTGTGTTTAGGTTAATTCTCAATCGCCAAAACCTTGAAAAAAATTAATTACAATTTAATATTTCATCGATTCTGTTGGATAGAAGGAGAAAATAACATAAATGGAGTAAAGAAAATTAAGTAATGGAGTGATATTAAAAAGGGATCAATAAATCTATCACAGTGAGTTTATATAAAAAAAAAATCTATAAAGAAATTAGGTAAAGAAAAAAAAAAAGATTGTGTCAATTTTTTCCTTTTTAATATTTGATGAGTTTGTAAATATTAATGTTTTTATACTGAATAAAAATGATTACAGTCTCTGGACAAATTATTAGACGCACTGCAAGATTTCGTGTAAAATATTAATTACCGGGTGATATTGTAACGTTTTATTAATTTTAAATTGATGTGTTTTTTGTTTTTATATTATCCAATCAATTGCCGATTTATTTGACATAAATAAAACAGCATTCATTTAGAAAAGCATAAGTTGATTAAGTTTTAATGAAAAGTGAAATTAATGTTAGTAAAAGTCAATATTTAGTTGAGCCACCTTTAGCCGCTATCAAAGCATTAATTCTGCGCGGCATGCTATCAATACAAGACTGTACTGTCTCCTGCATTTGGGGATGATGATTCCACACATAAATAATTTTATAATAAATAATTAATATAAATTAATCTTAATCATAATTAATCATAATTATCTTAAAATAAATACAAATATGTAGTCTACAACAATTCTTTTAAATAAAAATCAATAATATTGTAGATTAAATATACCATTATTGCATAAAAACTCTTAAGAAACATAAAAATACTAAACAAAATACAGAGCGTCTAATAATTTGTCCAGGGACTGTATATCTAAATTATATTTCATGGAAAACTTTTTAATTACTTTGATGGGGCTTGCAATATGAAACTAATTGAACATGAATTTCCGAGTTAATATATTTTACATACAGTTTACTTTAGAATTTTTTTTTAACTTTTCAAGCGAATGTTTTTTTGGCAATTTAAAATAATTCGAGAAATTTTCATATTTTTTAAAGTATTGTATTATTTTTGTAAAGTGTATAGGACAAATTATTAGAAGTACATTAAATTTAACTTTATTAAAATTCCTATTCTTGTACAACTGAATTTAATGGTAGATGAATTGAAAATAGTTATTTATGCAATAAGTGTGAAAAGTAACACTTTTGAAAACTAGTGGATTTTATTTCACGAGCGATGTACGAGCGAGTGAAATAATGACACGTGTTTTAAAAAGTTTACTTTCACACGTGTTTCATACACTATTTTTTTATAATTACGTGAAAAAAAATCAAAACCCATTGGTTCAAAAATAATTCACGTGCTAACTTTTTTACGTAAAGAAGATCGGCATCGATAAATCTCGGGAACTGCAAAAGGCAAACTTATTTTTTAGTTTAGAGTAACACATTTGACCATGGATACTGATTCAAAGATAAAAATAATAATAACATTCACGCGCTTAATATTCATAAATAAAGCAGATCAATAAATTTCTGGATTTTATGAATATTATGAAATATAAATTTTACTTGAAATGTTGGCATCTTATGAAAAGAGTGAAAAAAAAGTACTTTTTTTCACTGCTTTTGGGTGAAAAAAAGTAATTTTGTATCACTGTTTCTAAAAAGTATAACTTTTCGCACGCGTCTGATATTAAAATTATAGTGTAAAAACCGGATTTTTTTCACGCAATTATAAAAAGTATATTGAAATATATTTCTGTAAAGCTTTTACATGCTTTTACGCATTTTACCGTGCGCGAGAGATCGAGATTTACATTTGAATAAGCTTAGAATAGAGAGGCTCTCCAAATTGTTAGTCAGCATGATATTTACAATTGCTGAATAAATACCCGTTCTTCGTACAGCTAAAAGAATATCAAATCGATCCAAGTATATGTGTCATTTAATTTGCTGTAGGATAATAAGCTTTGCCTTTGTTCCCGTTCATTATAAAGAATAAAATCCCGTTACTTATATTGCTTTTTTTTATCACTGTTTTTAAAAAGTATAACTTTTCGCACGCGTCTGATATTAAAATTATAGTGTAAAAATCGGATTTTTTTCACGCAATTATAAAAAAATATTTTAAAAACTACTTTACACATTTCTTTGGATATTAAATCAGTAGGGCTTTTATCTTTTAGGCATAAGCACTATATTTTCCTTGTCTCATTAGAAATTTTTTAATAGATAAAAATATTGGTTTTCTATAGTTCTACAAATAATTAGATTCAATGATATTTTTAGTTTTTATAAAATGAGACGTTTTTTAGCATTTAACAATAAGTTGACGTCCTTTATTACATTTGATAATATCAACTAAGATGAAAAAAAAATATACTGAAATAAATTAGCTTTTAATTCGGCTTTATGTTTGCATATTTATTTTATGAATTGAACGTTCTATTTAAGGTCCCATTTTACAAATTCCTTGAAAATATGTTTGGTAATATTTTCATCATTAAGATAAATATTTCTTTTATAGTATTCTTAAAACCATTTTTATTTGTTTAAAAACATTTCAATTCGACTCATTATAAAAAGAAATATTGAAGTTATATTTTTAATTCAAGCGAATCTTCAATTTGTAATAAAATTCTATAAAATAGTTTATTGCACATAAAGTGGAACAAAAAACAAGAAGTTTTTAAAGAACTAATTAGTCTACTTTCCTGTTACTTAAATACTGAAATTCTATTTGGTATTCCAAAGTTGGGTCTTTAGGTCATAGCTTTCTAACAAAAAAAAAAGAATTTTTAAGACCCGATGGATAGAACCTATTTTGGAAGGGGGGGGGACGGACAGACAGACGGACGGACATTAAAAAAAGAAAAATATATTAGATATCTTTAACTTCTGGTAATTTTTTGTACTACAGGCTAAACAACAAATCAACAAATACATCATGTAACTAATTGTGCTGCCATATATCAATTTAATTCAAAGTGAATAAAAATAAATTAATTGGGTTTAATAAATATTCGAGAAAAATTAAGTAATGACAAAAATTATAAAAAGAATAACAAACAAAATGAAAAGAGATTACTTAAAATAATCCTAAACGATGATACAATTTAATTTTAATTCAAAGATGAAAATAGTTCATTTGTTTTGTGTTATTTATAACAGTTATGTATATTTAGTGTTTAATCAGCAGGAAAACATCTATAATGTTAATTATTATTTATATTAAGTACATTTAATTTCCGAAAAGCAATAATGTAAAATTTGATAATTGTTGTGCTGCCATCTATGAAGATTGATTCAAACTTTTTCATACTTGATGAATAAAAAGCCTGATTGGTTTGTAATTTATTCAATATATTTTTTTTATAAGAATTAAAAATTTGTGAATAATGTAATTTGTAAGTGTGTATAATAATTTTTAGAATAAAAAATAAAAAGTTGGGACTGAAAGGGTAACAAAAGTACCCAAAGTGTTCCCCTAATTGTTTTGAGCAGGGTATAACGAAATGCACAACAATATATATCAATAGTGATATACCCCGATAACGCTATTTCTTCAAATACAATGCAGACGCAAAGGTGGACTGTTTTTGAGTTAATTAACAAATATTTCCTTGCATATAACCCATATCATCAGTTATTAACATTTTAAATATAAAACTATTGGTAAAAATATATTTCGATTGAGAAATTTATAAAGACCAAAAGTTTAATCGCATTAAATTCTCAAAACGCCTTCACAATATTTTTAACAAAAAAACCCACAATAGATCTATACTCTATATCGACGGCTGCTCTATTTCTTCAAATACAATGAAGATGCAATTGGTTCATTTTGGTCATTTAGTTCACAAATATTTGCTTGCATATAACACAATCAAAATTAGATATTTCAGTTATTAATATCTAAAATATATGTAAGTAAAAATATATTTCCACTGAAAATTAAAGGTCAATTGCTTAAGACCAAAAAATTAATCACATTAAACTCTAAAAACCCCTTCACTATATTTCTTATAAAAAAACAATAGTTCTTTACCGTCGATGGCACTATTTCTTCAAATACAATGAAGACGAAATTGGTTCATTTTTGTCATTCAGTTCACCAATATTTGCTTGCATATAACACAATCAAAATGAGATATTTCAGTTATTAATATCTAAAAAATATAGGTAAAAATATATTTCTACTGAAAATTAAAATATCAATTGCTTATTAGACCAATAAATTAATCACATTAAACTCTCAAAACCCCTTCACAATATTAAAAAAAAAATACCAATAGTTCTTTACCGCACTAATTTCTTCAAGTAGAAAGAAGACCCAGAAAGTACCTTTGGTCGATTAATTGTGCTCTTAGGGTCTTGTTCGCTCAATAGCACGTGTCGGTGCAATTTATCATCAATGACTGGGACAGGACGAGGGGCCTTGAATTATGGATACTATAAAGGAGGTAAAAGATGGTGTGATGTTCAGGGAAGCCGCCTTATAAGGTCACCAAATGAGATTATTTTTTAGCTTCCACACTACGTTTATAACGTAAAAAGTGGAAGGTATTATAATCGTTCAGTCCGTCTGGCTGTCCGTCCGTCATCCACTTTCATAGCCCAAACTACAAATGCTACGGACAAATGAAGAGCTTAGTGGAAGAACGTGCTAAGTGACATTTTTGAAAAAATTGAGATTGTTGTGTCAATGAACACGTTATTAACTTCTTTAAAGATTACAAATTTCTCCTTTATCATTAACTATAAATTTAGTATGTTTTTATCGTTTGCAAGTTCCTTTTTTTAACGGATCTAAATGCAAACTAAAAACTTAAAAGCTAATTTTCTCGGTTTCATCTTTTTGTCACTTAGCACGTTCTTCCACTAAGCTCTTCAAATGTGATACGTCAAAAAAAATGCAGCTCGTCGCAATTAGAATACATTGAAAATTTCAGAGAAGAATTCGAATTCGAGGTACTTCAATTATTTAAAAAACTGCAAAATTGAATCCACATTTAAAAAGCACAAGAAGCCATTTTTATTAGAATTAATTCACCATTGCCATTCGCAACAATCGCTCGAGAAACTTTAATTCTTTTAGACAATAAATTAAAATTAATTTATTTTTCCGATATCGATCAGTTTGAAATGACGTCAAATATATTTCACTACGAGATTCTTTGTACGTTGATATGAAATGTTTTCATTCTATTTAAAAGCGAGGAATATTACATATTTATTCTTTGAAATACAAATTAATTTTTGCAAACGATAAGTAATAATTATTGAATTTTCGAAATAAAATAAATGAAACTAGCCAAATTTAGCCTGTAAATGTTTAATATAGAATATCAATGCTGTGTTTGGCGCCTTTTTACCTGTTAAATACAACGGTTGTGTGGAAGCGGGTTAAGTGACAGATTATGTTACAAACCTACTTGTTTACAAGATAGGTTGGCAAGATAGAGTTAAAATCAAACTATATTATCAACCTTCTTTCTTTTTTCTCCAACAGGGTTGTTTTATTAGCGGTCAAGCCATTGCAGACTCGGCATATTCCCCAGAACTGAGAGCCATTTTATTTGGCATCATCTAGGCGACTATCGATGCCAATTTTGTACAAATATAGTTTGTTGCTTCCTTGTAAACAGAATGTAATACCTTTAACCCTCCGATCGTTGGACCTGTTTTTTTTCGTATTTTGTGGATCAGTCTTTCTTACAATAACCTTAGATTTTAAAATTTCATAATTAATAAATTTTTATCAACAATATATATATATATTTCATTTGGAAATGTTTTTGTGATCATCTCTTAAAAAATTGACATACTTCTGATTTTTAAAACAAATATTTTATTTTAATTTAATTTAATTATTAATTCAATTATTGAATTTAATTAATTGAAAATAACCATACATATTTGCCCAATTCTAAGCCTTTCGGAAGGTGCCTTCCTATAAGGTCACCAAATCGAATATTTTTCTGGGTTGATAAGATAGTTTGTTTTTAACTCTTTATACAAAAATAAATTGTTGCCTTCTTGTAAACAGAATGTAATAATCTTTAATTTTATTTATAATTATGTATTCGCATCTAGAAGATAGTTTGGTTGTAACTCTTTATACAAAAATAAATTGTTCCCTTCTTGCAAACAGAATGTAATAATCTTTAATTTTATTTTTAATTACGTATTCGCATCTAGAAAAATTTTTTATTTCAGCTTTAAAGATTTTTCTAACATCTGCTTTATTTCAAAGTAAATGTAGATAATATATGGTGCTTCTGGGCAATATGTGAGTACTTCGATCAATGTTTTGTCAATTCAAATTTAGGTAAGATTTTTTTTAAATTTGTCATTTATTTTCAATTAAGTTTATTTTTATGCAAATGTTAAATAAAAACAAATTATTTGATTCACAAATTATGATTTCGTAAAAACAAGACACATTTTCACATTCATTAACATAAAGCAAGTTAGCAAATAAATTTAAGACAGTTAATTGCCTAACTTCATAATTCTAACAAGTTTTGATTGTTATTTATTCAGTCAAGTATAAATATTTTTGTTAATTTAATCATCACCAATTGGAAAGGCAACCATAGCAGGCAAAAAAGAAAGGATGTTCCGTTGCCATTGATTGAATACGCTTGTGACGTAGCAATCAAATAAAAATTACTGTAAATAGAATTTAATAAAAAAAAACACTTTCTTTCCTATAAAATCATCTTTTCTTTCACAAATAATATTTAAATATGTGTCAAACCTTAAATAAAATTAACGTTAAAAAGTTATTTATGCAACTAGTGTGAAAAGTAAGGCTATTTTAAAAGAGTTGAATAAATTATTTCACAAGCGAGGTACGAGCGAGTGAAATAAATTCACTAGTTTAAAAAAGGCTATTTTCAACGTGTTGTCATACACTACTTTTTATAATAACGTGCAAAAAAAGTATTTTTTAAATTGGCATTTATTGATTGGCTTATTAATTATTTTATTATCACGTTCAAATGATTTGAAGGTGATTATTTAAATTAATGATTATTTTAAAATCACGTGCAAAATATATTTCTTAGATTGGCATTGGAAATAAGACGCCAAATAAAGAATCACGTTCAAATAAAGAATTTTACACCAATCATAAAGCCGCCGAATAAAATATCACGCTCAAATAATTTTATACCAATCAGATGCTCGTATTTACTTTGCCACACTAGTGCGTAAAGTAACTTTGTAACACGATTTCGTTAAAAGCATCACTTTTGCCACGATTGATTTGAAAAAGTTAGTTTTTTTTGCACGATATTATAAAAACATTTTCTGGATGGATGCGCTAGTATTCGCTTTTACATCCCCAGAAGAAGCGTTTCAGTAGCATATTTCTATTTCGTCATCTTTCGTTTTCACTGATTACAATAAATAACATTAATAATAGATTATCATTTCACGGAAACACAAGTTTGTTATTATCCTTACGATATAACCTAAGCCACATTAAAAAACTTTACTTAACTATTGTTCATTCTAACAACTAACAACGCTCCTAAAAATTAACACAAAAGTATCAAGTTAACTATTCTTATTAAAAGTACATGATACCCTAACTAACACCACGTTAACACATACCATAATTAATTACACCAAACCCTTATCTACCAAAACATGTACACAACCCTTGAAGCATATCTTCCGCCCATCAAAAGTTTCCAGACACGAAATTATTTTCGTCAAAACTTAAGGAAATATTTCCAGAACCTTGCGTTTGACGTCGCGGTAAAGAGTTTGTATCGGAATTCGTTAATCAATTCAGATAATAAAACTATGATGGGAGGATGCTAGTGAAAACCTATCGACCGGAGTAACTTTTAAAACATTAAATGTTAATCCCACCATAACATTTAAAAAGTTTTAACCCTCTGGGGGATACGCAATTGGGTTGAAGTGTAATCTTGATTTCACTGTATTAGATTAAAATTCAAAATCTTAACTAAAAATTGAATTTCTTTAAACTATTTTAATATTTTTAAAAATTTCATTAAACAATTTTATTTCTGTAGTACATAATTATAAAGACTAATTGCAAGCTGAATATCTATTCTAATTTATTTAAAATCAACTTTTTAAAAATTATAAACAACCTATGCGTATCGAATTCTTCTAATTATAAAATGTATTAGAAAATATTTCCAGCTTACAATTATTGTTAAGCTATAAATTATTTTTCATATTTTTTTTTTTTATAATATAGCGAAAAATCGTATCAAATACTATTATCTATAGATTAATTTATTTGAAAAGTGGGATTTTCATTTAAACCCACCAGGCCGCACTTTGCACGATGATGAATAGCGTAAAGATTCCGAAGGTGACGGTTAACAGTTACTGGCGATTGTAAAATAGATTTTCAAATTATCACGGAAATGATGAATTGGTCGAAAGTTCTTGGGTCCATCGGAAATGTGATTAGGATCTATGAAATTATCTTACTATAAATGGTTTCGGTATTGACATTGGAGGTTTTTTCAATTGACAGTCAAAAGGGTTTTTATTGTTGTTTTACGGGGACACGGTACCCAAAACATTATTTCTAGAAATAATAACATTAATTTGTAAATTATGTTGGTTTTATTTATTTAATGTTCACTCTAAATAAACATTTTATAGCAATAAAAACAAATATTTACAATTAGTTTTTAATTTATTTTTAAAAAAAGTCAAAATCTTGAACTTTTTAAAACACTACTCCTCTTTCAATTTTGAGAATAACTCCACCAAATTTTTATAGTTTGTTTTTAGTACTATTTTTCAAGAACTGTGCATGCATTTTAAAATGTGAGCTACAGTTTAAAATAAGTAAGAATGCATTTATTACTGACAATCCCCAAAAAAAAATTACAAATTATGAATTCAAATTTTAAAAAACAAACAAAAACAGTATATCATAGATGTCTATTAAAAATGACAAATTTTTTGTTCACCATTTATTATAAGAAACACAATAAATTTTTATTTTTTAAGGATTCCATCGTTGGTCAGAATGAACACCGAAACTAACCAGAAAATATATATTATTAAATGGTAATTGAAAGTTTGGTGTTGTTTCACACCCTCAGTTTTCATAAAAAAATGAATAAACTTCGCATCGTATATTTTAAACATATTACCCCTTGGTCCTTAGAAAGTAATTAAAAAAGTGGTGGCCTAAGTGAAATATTTTTGATTTTTTTAAAACTTTTATCAGCTTTAGTTAAAAAGTAAAATGAGAAATGGAAAGAGGGGTTACAAGAATTTAAAAATTTCAATAAAAAATTCCTTTTTTCAAACATTTATTTTAATCATATTTCAAAAACTAAATTAATTAAAACTCAAATTAGTTAAAAGTTTTACTGAGCATATTATGTTGATTTATAGTTTCTACCAAAATTTTTTAAATTATATTATCTTCTAAACGAAATTATAAACTGTGATAAGTAAAAGTCTCCAAGCATTATTATTGCAGAAATTAATAACAAAACAGGAAAAGGCTCTTTCAAAATGTTATGTTATGAATAAAAATTTTTTTAACAAAAATAACGCTAAAAATGCAATATAAATGAAAACTTATTACTTTTCTTGTAAATCCTTATGCAAAAGATAATTACTTAACTACAAAAAGCGCTTTTCGTAAATAAAGGAATGTTTTTCATTTTGAATCAGTTTTCATAGTTTTGGACTTTCGCCAAAATATATCTTTATCCATTATACTTTTCAGATTCAACAGTGCCGAAACAAAATTGATTAATTAAAATTAATGGATCGAAATTTCAACTAATTTAGGAACTGTATTTTTTTATACACATTTTTTTGTTAAAGTTTTACTAGTATGTTATATGGGCTGCTGTTATAAAAGGAAAATCCAATTAGTGGAATATAGAAATCGATGAATGAGGATTTGAGGCGTTCTGTGTGATGAATGTCATGTTTATTTGCATGAAGAATGAATAGCGAAAAAACACAACGTGTTAACATAACGTGTAATAACATTGTTCTAAATAAAATTAAATAGAATGTTTAAAAAATATTAAACAAGTAGTTTTAAAAGAATCTGTCACTCAACCGTTCCACACAACAGTTGTGTTTAACAGGTATAAAAAGGCTACAAAACAGCATTGATATTATATATTAAAACATTTCATCAATATTTTGCTTTTTCATTTATTTTTATTTCGAAAATTCACTAATTACTTATCGTTTTGAAAAAAATAATTTATATTTCAAAGAATAATATGTAATATTCCTCGCTTTTAAATAGAATTTAAAACTATTCTATCAACGTACAAAGATCTAGTAGTGAAATATATTTGACGGTCATTTCAACGGATCGATTGTCGCAAATGAATAGTTTATTTTAATTTATTGTCTAAAAGAATTAAAGTTTCTCGAGTGATTGTTGCGAATAGCAATGGTGATTAAATTCTAATGAAAATGGCTCCCTATGCTTTTTAAATGAGCATTAAATTTTGCAGTCTTTTTTAAATAATTGAAGTACTTCCAATTCGAATTCTGTATGAAATTTTCAATGTATTCTAATTTCGATGCGCTGAATTTTTTTACGTATCACACTTGTCCGTAGCATTTGTAGTTAAGGCTATGAGAGTGGGTGACGGACAGGCAGACGGACGGACTGAACGATTATAATACCTTCCACTTTTTACGTTATAAACGTAGTGTGGAAGCTAAAATAGATATTTAAAATTTATAAGGTAGTTTTTAGTTAATTATAACAAGCAAGAATATTGATTTATAAAGACAGTGTATAGAATAGCATCAAAATAAGATGTATTAATTTAAATAATTTGTTTTTTTGATGGTTTCAATTTAACTTAATTATCAACTTTTAAAAAAGTCACCAAAAATAAAGAAAAATCCTGAAACCCACTGCAATATACTTCTTGTTTTCTCCTTCATTTATTTCAAACTTAGTTATATAAAAAAATAATTTAAACAGTGTCTTATTAAATAAGATATATAAATTACTTTTGCCAAAATATTCACATACAATTTTGTCAAAACTCAATATCAGTTTATCAAATACCCGGTACACCCAATACTTTATTCAGGATTTACTCTGCCTTCGCTACATTATCACTTCCCGATGAATAAAAGGATTAGAAGCTAATTATCTTCAGTTGACAGAAATAATATTGATTTATCAAGACAATGTATAAAACAGCATCAAAATAAAATTTATTCATTTAGAAATTTGTTTTTTGTAGTTTCAACTTAACTGAATGATCATCTTTTAAAATCACAAGAAAATAAAAAAAATATTTTAAAAAACCACTGCAATATACTTATTGTTTTTTAAGAACTCTTAATTGCAGTGTCTTATTCAATAAGAGATAAAAATTTCCCTTGCCAAAACAGTCACTTACAATTTTGTCATACCTCATTACTAGTTTATCAAATACCCAGTAGACCCAATACTTTATTCAGAATTTACTCTGCTACATTATCACTTCCCGATGTATATAAAAGGACTAGCAAATAAATACCCGTTCTTCGCACGGACTAAAAGAATATCAAATCGATCCAAGTATATGTGTCATTTAATTTGCTATAAGATAATAAGCTTTGCCTTTGTTCCCGTTCATTATAAAGAATAAAATCCCGTTACTTATATTGCTTTAAAATTCCAAAATAAAAATACATCACTACAAAATGCACAACTTCATGTCACAAAAATCTTCCTCAATATGAACTTACTGTCATCGCGATTTTCCTGATAAATTCAAAATTAACTTTAATTGTATAACAATGTTATTTCACGTCAAAACCTCCATTTTGTTTTTTTTAAATAAATTAACAATTGGCACATATCATTTAATTTTTCAATCATTATTTACTTTTTCTAAAATAGAAAGTTAATGAACCTATAGAAAAAAAGCTTAAGTTTGATAATTTTTTAATTATTTTTGTTGTTCATTTTAATTTCTTGTGTTCGAATAAACATAAAGGGCAAAAAGTTAGAATTTTGAAATTTTATGTTCTTATAAAATGGAACAAAGTTGGCAAATAAGGCTCTATGTTGCATAGTGGTTTTAAAGAATATCTTAAAAAATTTCGAATTTTGAGGGCAGTTATAACGTAGCTCACAGACAAATCCAGACCATTCTTTGAATAAAATGGTTAGAAGACTAAATCTTAAGTTGTTGGAGTACTCCACAAATTGAAAGAAGGAGTCAGCGTTTATTAAAAAAAATTCTAAAACTTGCAAGACAAAATATAGATATTCAAATTATAGTTATATTTAGAAATTTAATTTTGAGAACTAATATTAAACTTTATTTACAAGTTTAGTTATTACTTTCCAAAATAATTTTTTATTTTAAATAATTGTTTTTTTGATGGATTCAATTTAACTAAATGATCCACTTTTAAAATCACCGAAAAATAAAAAAAATCCTGAAACCACTGCAATATACTTCTGTTTTTCTCTCTTCATTTTTTTCAAACTTTTATAATAAAAAAAATTAATTTAAAAAGCACGGTTCTATTAAATAAAGATAAAAATAATTTTGCAAAAATCACTACAATTTTGTCAAACTAAATACAGTTTATCAAATACCCGTAGACCCAATACTTAATTCAGTATTTTCTCTGCTACATTATCACTTCCCGATGTTATAAAAGGATTAGAAACTAATTATCTTCAGTTGACTTGATGTACTCCCTCTATTCACGAAACTAACTTTGCAGTCGAAGCTAATGTATTTGAAAGCACGCATTAAAATTCCAAAGCCACTTCCATTGGAAAATCTATGTGTACTGTTTGAGGAAATCTGCGGAATTGCATTTGCAGATTATCTAAGGATGGCTATTAGTTATATTAGCTTAATGTTAAGGTTTGATACTATTTGAATATGAGATGTATTTAATTTTGAAGTAGTAGTGTGAGGGATTTGATTGGCATTCAGTTAAATTTGTATTATATAGCATTAAGTTATATTCCTTATTAAATTGCATATTTTACTAGGACGTTTATGTATGGAATTTAGAATTTATACAGGGTGGCCCAAAAGTAGCCTAACAGTTAATGTTGTACCATTGGTAAGAACTTTGGGTTATTTAGAACAGGTATTTGACATAGTCGTGCTTAGTTTTGTTGGTTGGCTAAAATAAAGTCGTACTACAGCGTATCTTATCCAAAGAGTAGCAATTCGTGGACTTCGATTTGTTTCGAGATATCTTCGGTTTATTAGACCTTACCAACCAGGCTATCCAGGCCCCGTTTATTTGTTTGATGCTCTAGACATATGCAAATGTCACCAGAGGACGGGACCAGGTGGTTGCAGGAATGCATCAATGTCGAAGGTAGACAATTGGAGCACCTTCGGGATTACGAATGTAAATATTTCTATGTAAATAAAGCTGTCACTTTTGACTATGGTTCTTAATTACGATGCCTGTCGCCAATAACTCTCCCGTAGCTCTAGTACTACGATACTTCAACCAAACTAAACTTAATCTGTATTAAAATAACTCTTTCTGTATAAATAACTGTATACCTAACTGTTAGGCTACTTTTGGGCCACCCTGTATAGTTAAAATGACAGAGAAAGTTAAATGTGTTTTTTTTTATATTAAACTATCAATGTATTTTGCACATATAACTTTTCAGTAAATACACTCGGTAAGAATGTGCTTGCCTTTTTCATAAGGGGCATCTCTTTCTTGACCTCTTAGTAAAAAAAAATTCAAAACGAAAGTCATCACTAGGGTTTTATGCTTCGGCCAAAGTTTCCCACCAAGGTCAAAGTTACCCCGTTTGACGGTAATTAAATGAAAAGAGCATTTGTATAACACAAAAACATATATATTTTTTCTGCCAGACACAGTATGTTTAAAACAAAAGCTGAAATTAGAACTGACTTGAAAACGCTTACTGAGGTTAAAAAATTACTAACATGCATTAGAATTCTAATACCATAACTCCTGCAACTTTAAAAAAAAGTTAATTATTCTTTCAATCTGAGCTCAAAAGTTCTTTGATACCGAAAACATAACCAGTATTAGTCAAAGAAAAACTTTTCATATTCGTGCGCTTATGGTTTGCTATAAGTAGAAAAGTCGTCACGAATTTTGGCCCATAAAAAGTGTTTTTCTAGAGATTAATTCTGGAAAATAATCATCATTACTCTTTTTTCTCGTGTTTAATCAACCTGGGCGGCAGAAGGAAGTTCAGAAATTCGAGAGTGTATTTCTGAAATATTTTTGTAGGTGTGTATGTCTGTTAGAATAGGTTAATTCTGATATTTTCAGGAATAGTGATTGGTGGAGTCTGTTGTTTTGGGAATTACTGATATTTAGCCTGCCATATTTGCTTCAGTGATTAACTTTACAATTAAGAAATCATCACTTCATTTTCATAAATAATATTTTAGTTACGTTGTTTTTGTTCGAAAAAAACCCATAAAAATTAAGGTAACAGGGAACAAAACGACCTTTCAAAATCTCGAATTTTCATTTCAACTTTAGTTACTGAATCATGCCTTTACGAAAAAACTTCTATGCTGCACATTTGAATATGGGGCTGGAGTTGCAAATTTGGTAGTCAATTTCAATATAACTTTGTTGCCAGCTTTAAATGTCATTATTCCAAAACACCAATTTTCAACCTTAAACTACACTTTTCTCTTTTTCTAGATTTTTCTAATTTAAGAAATGCGCAAAATTTCTATTTAGGTTAATAACTTAAAATTATAAATGTTTTATCGTCCAACTTGAGGTTCATTGCGTTGAATAGACTTTTTTTATTTCTATAAAAATTATTTTTAGATAAACGCAAGAGTTGTGCTGGAAAGTGTACCTGAAAGCTAAAAATCGGTGTTTTAAAATAATGACGTATGAAGCTGGAAACAAAGTTATATTGAAATTAACTACCAAATTTGCAAACTCCAACACCACATTCAAGTGCGTATTATATAAAAAATGTCGTAAATATTCATTTTAGTAATTGAAAGTTAAAATGAAAATTTGATATTTTGAAGCTTCGATACGTTCCCTGTCCCCTTAAACAGACTATTCGCACAATGTTTGTATCTAGGTAGTTAAAGAACTGATAAAACTATACAGCGAAATGTAAGTACGTCGGCTACTAATAACACCATTTACCTGTGGTTTGTGGCACAAATCAACTCCGATATTGAATATAAATTGCTCCTACAATATGAAAATGTACTCAAAAGATATTATTTAAGTTTAAAATAATCCCTCGTTAATATATATTTTAGTTACCACAAAGTTGATGTTTAAAAGATTTTCAGGGAACTGCAGAAAAATTGCACTATCTACACAATTGCATGTGATAAAAGTAGTAGTATTTTATTTCTTAAGCAATTTATGATGTTAAATTTACATCTTATAAGAACAAAACAATTAATAAAACATAATTTTTTTCTTGAACAAATTTACTAAATTAAAATCGTGGTCGGATGATTAGTTTTAAGTTTTCTGGTTGTTTATGAATTTCCAAAAACAGGCTAGAACTGCTTCATAATTTAAAATGTCAGTAGAAAAAAAATAAAAGCGACATAAGCCGTCATTTTGACGAAAGTATATGTTTAGTTTAATTTGAATTATCGTCGCACTAGAGCTACACGAGGGCTATTGGCGACGGGCGTCGTATTTAGGAGCCACAGTCAAGTGACGAGCCGACACCTGAATAGGCACCCAACGCAACCGTTAAGGGCGACATCGTACGCAGAGTTGGGACTTTGGAGCGTATTATACGTGCACTCCCTCTACACGGGGTATTATTCGTCGGACTGTTTGGCTGCACGGGCCGTCAGCAGCTATTTTGGCGATGCCCGGACCCGAACCTGTGACCTTTCGCATGCTAGGCGAAAGCCTAACCGACTGGGCTCCCGAGCCCCCAAAAGTATATGAAAATACAGAGTTTGTTTCTATAAAAGAACTAGTAATAAGAACAAATTGTTTTTTTTTTTTTAAATATTTTTAACAAACACGGGAAAGTTTCATTACACTCAAAGTCAGATTAATTTTCAAAATTGCAATATGATGGGAACAAAGAGTCAGTATCCATATTCATACTTTTTATTATTTACAAGTCGACTACGTCTAGGATATATTTTATTTGGAAAATACATAGCTTTGAGGAAAGAAAGATCATCGGACTTGTGAAAAGAGTAGCTATACTGAATATGACCAGAAAAATCACATTTGTAATGAACAATTTACTTTATGTTGGAAAATATAGTTTTATTTGGGTAGGTTAACTTCGTACTAGAGCTTAATACATGGATCTCGTTACAAGAACAGTTATAGATTTTTAGGTTTTTGATATTTCTATTCATCTTTTCATTCTCAGTTTGAGACTTACATTAAACTTTTTAGATTGACGTATATTTTTAATAAAATTTTGGAATATAAATGGTAGAATTACAAAACTAAGCGTAACACTACACGACTCTTATTTACCACTCTGTAAATCAATACGTTTACAGATAATTATATACACTATAAGCAAATTTTAATAACTTTTTAAAACCTAACATTTTATGGCAGCTGCCTTTTCATATTCGCGATTTTCTCAAAAAACTTATAACAAGATCCGACTTGTACTGGAAACTCGTGCACCAAATTTGAAGTCCGTACTTCTTTTAGTTCGTGCTTTAGAGCGGTTTCAAACCGACAGACAGGCGGAGCAATGTTAAAAAGTCACTTGTAACTCGCACTGTGAACACGGGGGTCACTGTGAATTATCGTCGCACTAGAGCTACACGAGGGCTATTGGCGACGGGCGTCGTATTTTAGAACCACAGTCAAGTAACAAGCCGTCACCTGAGTAGGCACCCAACGCAACCGTTAAGGGCGACATCGTACGCAGCGTTAGGACTTTGAAGGATATTTAACGTGCACTCCCTCCTCACGGGGTATTATTCGTCGGACATTTTGGCTGCACGGGCCGTTTATAGGTCGGCAGTTATTTTGGCGATGCCCGGACCCGAACCTGGGACCTTCCGCATGCTAGGCCGAATGCCTAACCGACTGGGCTCCCCAGCCCTCCTCGCTCTCGGAATCGGAAGGTCCCGCGATCGAGCCCCGATACCACTGAAGACCCACCGAGTATATGCGGAGTACGTGCTCGTTAAAATCTGTGGGTACTAAAGTCCTGTGGGCGGTCATGACACAGTTTCCCACGGGTACAGGCCCTGGAGACTATTTCCCTCCCCTTGAGGGACATGTCTAAATTGCGGAGGTGGCGATAGATGGCAGCATTTGTCAGCACGATGCCAAGATGGATTCCTGCCGTGTAGCACACCTCACAGAAAAAGCGACCTCCAAAATGTGTAGAAAACACAACATTTTCATTTTGGATTTTCGACCCCATCACATTACTTTCATTACCTTACATTTCATATTAGATATTGAAAAAAAACCAAGTTGGTTTGTAACAGAATCTGTCACTTAACCCGCTTCCACACAACAGTTGTATTTAACAGGCAAAAAGGCGACAAACACAGCATTGATATTCTATATTAAACATTTACATGCTAAATTTGGCTAGTTTCATTTATTTTATTTCAAAAATTCAATAATTATTACTTATCGTTTGCAAAAATTAATTTATATTTCAAAGAATAAATATGTAATATTCCTCGCTTTTAAGGGGACGCGGTACCCAAAAAATTAAATCCAGTATTTTTATCGCTAGCATTCAAATTAAACTATTATTTTTACAAAGAACTAACAATCAATAAACATATACGCAAAAATGATAAATATTAAAATGTATTTTTTAAAAATTTTAACGTTTTTTCAAAATGCTACCCCTCTTACAATTTAAAGAATTTTGTAATGGATTTTTTTTTCAAAATGTTTCCACAACATCTATTAATAAAAGTTGGTATGGATATTTAGTTATCAGTTAAAAAAAGTTATTTTTTTTGTGACAATTTTTATACATAAGATTTACTACATAAGATTTTTTGTAAATTTTCACCTTCATCATTTTTTTATTCCATACCAACTTTTGTTAAACGCATATGTTTCAACACAGGAAAAAAAAAATTGGAGCTCTACAATAACTACCTAAAAGCCTTAGGGTTTTAACCATTCACAAGCTGAAAAAATTAAAAATTAAAAAAATCAACATAAAATTTCAAATACCATTTCACCAAACCACTATATCATTTTCAATAAACCTCCACCATTATAAAAGAATCCTTTTTTTACAATATCTTTAGCTCACAGCATTCGAGCATGTTTAATTATTTTCTGGGCAGCCCAAAACTTTGGGTAATGCGTCCTCTTAAACGTAAATAAATAAAACTTTAAAAATAACTATATTAAAATATAACTAGTTTTGAAAACCTTATGTATTCGATAGTTCATAAACATTAAATTGTTAAATTATCTAAGCCAGTCATTTCGAAACACACTGAAATCAGTTATTAACCTATAAAATATTTATTAAATTCTACTCGTTAATTTTAATAAACCTAATTCAAGTTTACCCACGTAATTGCTAAGATCGCTTCTTTAACCTAATATACTGGAACAACCTAAAAGCCATTAAATTAGTATTCAGGAATGCTCGTCCCAGTAGAGCTAATAGAATGCTACCACATGCTTACTACCATAAGCTTGCAACTTTAACTAGTGATGGAATCTCTTGATAGTTAGCTGCTAACTAACGTCTTCGTATTAGCCAGGGAGATTATTAGCGAAATCTTGGTAAAATATTAATTTTGTCATCTGTTTTATATTTTATTAGCCTTAAGAAATTTGCCGTAATTAATTTTTTACTATACAAGGATTTAAAATTTTTATGGGGACATTTTATGTTTAGTAATTAATTATTCGTAAGATAAGAAAATATAAACCAAGAAAATATCTTCGTTTATTTAATGTGTTTTAAGGGGGAATGGGCGCGCTGGACCGCGGGTCTCCAAACTCAAGTGCCTCAGTGTTAATCCAATGGCGAAAAAACTATTTTCTCTGCCACATTTCTCCGGCTGTATTGAATATTTTTACAAACGTTTTTTTTTAAAATAATAAATGTAGATAACTTACAGGTCTCTATCTTCCCACTTTTTGAAATTGCTTCGAATATTTTGTGTAAAATTTTTTATTGAAAATTAAAAAAAAATATTCGAACCCATTTCAAAAAGTGGGAAGTTCGAGACCTGTCAGTCAGCTACATTTATCACATAAAAAATCCGCTTGTAAAAATATTCAATACAGCCGGAGAAATGTGGCAGAGAAAATAGTTTTTTCTCCATAGGATTAACACTGATGCACTTTGCTTTGGAGACCCCCGGTCCAGTGCGCCCATTCCCCCTTAAGTGATATATCGTTACGTTAATAGAATTGCGATTAGATATTACGTTAATAGAAGTAATATGGCTTGTTGTGAATACTGAATGTTAATAAAATATTGTTCTGTTTTGTTTTCAATGATGATATAACCCTCCTGTTCACAGTTTGGCCTTTATTGTGATTTCATTGGTTGTTTTAATTTTACTCTAAAAATGAGCAGTATTTTAGTCAATAGAGTACTTGACTGTATCGCTAAAATACCTTCCGATATTACTTAAATTATAGGTTGAACCCAAAAATAACAAACGTATATATTTTTTGCGAAATAAATCTTTAAATAATTAATAAAAATCACTTTAAAATTGCTTTTTTTTCATCGGTACGTCACGTGATCACAAACACGTCGATTTTTCCGACGTCACTAGTATATAATAAACAAATAAACAAAAAAATAAAATATAACATATAAATAAATAATATATATAACATATAAAACATATATATATATATATAACATATAAAACATAATAATAAATAATAATAATAATAAATAAATAACATAAAATATAATAAAATAAACATATAAACAAACCGGTGTGATGTTTTTTTGCTTGCAATTAAACTGGATTGAATATATATTACTATTTAAATCAGAATTATATCGATAATGGAAGGAGGTTTTACAGAAACGGTGAGTTCAAATTTGCTTAAAGTAGATTCCAAAATGGTGTTTCAAAGTTTGTTTATAGTTACTAGTGACGTCATAGATACCACGTGACTGCCACAAAGAGTTTTCGGGCGTAATTGTTTCGTCCTAATCTTAAAATTCATTTTTCTCCCTTTTTATGGGGTATTTGAAAAAAATAAAAAAATACGGCTCCAATATTTTTGGCATAAGAATATTTTAAGACAATAATTTTTTTTAGTCAAATACCCTATTGTGTATTGTTTTATTGCGTTCTTCACTTGAAGCTTGTTTTTATTCCTGCTACTTACACAACTTTATCGGTTTTAATTCGATTAAATTACAACTACACAAAGCATTATCAAAAACGTCGTAGTTGTTAGAAAACTTCGGTTTCGATTATATTCTACCTTATGCGGATAAATTAAGAGGGATTGTCTGACCCCTAGAGCTAATGCATCAGTTTTGGAATCACAACTTCCGCAGAAGTATTGATTTCCCATGTTAGCCCTTTCTCCCCAGGTACGGGAATCAACATACCATCGAAATAAAACAAATTTGAAACGAAAATATTATCTAGTTATTTAATTATATATTTTTGAAGTTTTAAAAATGACAAAAATATACAGCAGATAGTTTAAAATTTTATCAATTAATAATTAAATAACCGTATGTTATTTTCTTTTCAATTTTGTTTTAAATTGATGTTATGATGATTCCCATACCTGGTAAAAATAGGATAACATGGCAAATTAATTCTTTTGCAAAAGTTGTAATTTCAAAACTACTGCATTGGCTCTATGGGACTACTGACAGTCCATCTTAAACGAAATTGTGGAAGAGCAATGTAACGTGATTCAAGAACAGCTTGTAATTTCAGAAGAGCCAAAAATGAAAACAACAGCGCCGGAACTGTTGCCACTCACGACGTGAAACATGCCCATTAATGATTAAAATAATCCACATTTTTTTGTGACGTGTATTCCAGGTCAAGGTTATTGGTTGCAACAACAAAACAATAACTAATGTCATTTAAAGTAAAACCGTAGCATGTCACTCAGTCACTGTGTCAACGTGAGTTTGCAGATTTTTATGGAACAGTTAAGTGGATTCATTTTTTGGATTTAAATATCACGCAAGGGGTTTGTTTGATGTCGAGAAATAGATCATTCGTTACTGTTTGGATTCTGTTATCATTGCGTGATATCTCCATTATTGTATCCACGCTTTAAAAAAAAGGACTTGGAAAAGTTTTTGGAATAGGGTATTTGACTAAATTTTTTTATTGGCTTAAAATATTCTTATGCCAAAAATATTAGACCCGTATTTTTTTTATTTTTTTTCAAATACCCCATAAAAAGATAAAAAATGAAGTTTAAATTAGGACAAAAAATTACGTCCGAAAACGCTTTGTGGCTGTTACGTGGTATCTATGACGTAACTAGTTACTATAAACAAACTTTGAAACACCGTTTTACTTTAAGCAAATTTGAACTATCCGCTTCTGTAAAACCTCCTTCCATTATCTATATAATTCTTATTTTAATGGTAAATTAGATTAAATCCAGTTTAATTGCAAGCAAAAAACATCACACTGGTTTGCTTATATGTATATTAGTGACGTCACCTAAATCGACGTGTTTGTGATCACGTGACGTGCTGATGGTAAACAAGCCATTTTAAAATGATTTTTATGAATTACTTAAAGATTTATTTTGCAAAAAAATATATACATTTGTTATTTTTGGGTTCAAACTATGATTAATTTAATATTGGAAGGTATTTTAGCGATACAGTCAAGTACCCTAATGCTTGCATATTTATAATGATCATTTTAAAAGAATATTTAAATTTATATAAAATATTTTACTAATCAGAGTAGCTTTTATTTTTAAAATGAAAAAGCAAAAACTTTGTAATTGTAACGAAGAATATGGTTAATTTTAATTGCAAAATTTACTTTAAAAAATAAATAAATATTATCTTGACATATTTCAGTCAGAGGTCAACTGATAAGTCTGATATATTTTCAACGGATATTACTTAATACCATGTTAAAATATAAATGTAAAATTTGTTATAAAAATTAACTTTAATTAAAATGAGTCTTTTAGCCCAACAAACTTTCAGATAACTTTAAGTTTAAAAAAATGAGTTTAAACAGTTCAGAATTTCTTTTAATTCATAAGGTGGTATATCATAATATAATTGTAGTAATCCGCTATTTTATCTCAATCAAATTAAAAATTCTAAATAAGTACTTTTTTGAATAAAAAATTAATGCATATTGTTTACCAAGAAGAATTTATTATATATTGTTTAAAACCTAATCTTGAAACATAACCTAAAATATTACAAATTCTAACACGCATTTCAATTGAAATCCTTACAATTAAACATTAAACATTTCTCGTCATAAATTAGATGAGCTAAACAAAGCACTGTAGTTAGAAATTCCGATAAACCGAAAACCTAGCTCGGGAACATTCTAACAGATGACATTTCTAAAAAGCAGACGACGCAACACACACGATTAATTCTTTCCATTTGTTATCTCGATCCAGTTTAGCGCCTGGATTTTTCCTGGAAAAATCTGGAATAAATCCAGGAAAACCTAACAATTCCATAACACAACACCATTTCGAATGTCGGCGTTGAAAAGACAAATGAACGAATGGAAAACCACCGCGGTATAATATTTTTTTTTCTGGTGTTGGCAACGGAAACTCGATCGTCAGATATGTGCGGGTGGAAAGCGAAAATATTGTTGCATGGTGATAAAAAGATTCGTTTTGTTACAGCGGTGATGAAATGGCGTAAAATATTATAGTTTTTTTTGCCTTGAATTAAGTAAATTATAAATTGTGTTTTAGTCTTTTCATATGCAATCACAAGAAAAATGAGACATACTTTCAAGGTTCTGTGTTATGTCTTTCTTGAAATAGGCAAAGAAAAATTTGCATGGTCATAATATACGATTTGAGGAACCTCATATGGATATAGTTTTTAATTTTTCATTCTTTATAAGTTAAACAATATTTTACGTAAATAATATAAAATATAATGTTATATAATAGTATTAGATATCTCCCCTCCCCCCTTTCCTACTTAGTTCAGATAATAAGGGGATACGGTACGCAAAAAGTGGTCAAAATATCGATTTTTCAGTTTTTACTTATTCACAATATCTTTCTGAACATTTACTGAAAGTTTCATAATGATATCTTTTGTAGAAAAAAGTTATTAATTTTTTTTCTGGAGTCATTCTTATAAGTTTGAATACGTATTTCGTCTGCTTTCAACAAGTTTTCTCTGTTTCGCGTTTTTCAATTCTTGTGTTTAATAAATCCCTAAGGCTTTTTTGCTAATTAAGTTAGAATTTTGAAATTTTTAACCTGTGTTTTTATATAAATGGTGCATAAAATTGTGCATGGAATAAGGTCTACTATGTATAGTTTTTTTTTTAAATGTTGAATTCAATAATTTGTAATTTTTTGTGATTTTCAGTATAAATGCATGTTACTTTTTAACTGTAGCTCACATTTTAAAATTCATGCACAGTTCTTGAAATTTAGTTCTAAAAACAAACTATAAAAGTTTGGTGGAGTTATTTTCAAAATTGAAAGAGAAGTAGCGTTTTAAGAAAGTTCAAAATTTTGACACTAAAAAAAATGAAAAACTACTTGTAAATATTTGTTTTTATTGCTAGAAAATGTTTATTTAGAGTGAACATTATATAAAAACACTATAATTTACAAGTTTATGTTATTATTTCTAGAAATAATGTTTTGGGTACCGTATCCCCTTAAAAATTACATTCGTGTTCATATAATTCATAAAAACTATAAAATAAGTAATGAGTATAATTCAACAAAAGAGTAAAAGTTAATTAAGAAAATGAAATTATTTTAAATATTAGAATTCTGAGAGATACAGACATATACATCTGTCACCTGTCTGTCAGGTTTTCCCAGCAACGCTCAAAATTTTTAACTATTTATAAATGTTATAATTTTATTAAATTTGAAAAATTAAAATGCTAAGAGGTTATTTATAATCATGTGCAACGGACATATAATTTTAAAAAACAAAGATTTTAAATTTTTAGTTAAAATTTAAATCATGATGTGAAAACAAGTTACATTTCAACCATAGATATCATAGATAAAGTATTAGATTGTCTGATCACGTGACCTCCAATGCTAACGACGGGACGAGCATGGAGGCTTTTTAAGGGGGCAAAATTGCCGTTGTTGCTGCCACTTTAAGGAGAAAAAAACTGCGAAAAAATACCATTTATTTCTAAAATTACAAAAAAAAAAAAAATAGAAAAGATTTAAAGTCACTAAAAAGATTCCAAAATGCAATTAGTATTTTTACGATATTTTTTTGTAATTTTAGAATTAAATGGTATTTTTTCGTAGTATTTTTCTCCTTAAAGTGGCAGCAAAAACGGCAATTTTGCCCCCTTAAAAGCCTCCATGCGCGTCCCGTCGCGTCGTTAGCATTGGAGGTCACGTGATCAGCCAATCTAATACTTTAACTACGATATCTATGATGTCAACCAATTTACTTATACCTCCGGGGGTTGAAGACAGCAGTGTTTGGAAGCCAAGATGAAGTTTTAACACATTTAATAATCTATTCGTAATTCACAAGCATCGACGCCAGAAATGACAACGCATCATTATAACATCATAAAAGTTCGAGATAAAAAACCAACATAAGGGAAAACATTTTTTTTTAATGTTATACGAATTCTTTACCCTGTAAATGTGGCTTTGCTTTTATAATATAAAGATAGTAAAGAAAGCAAGCTATTCACATAATGGATTTTTATATGCAAATATTTTTTCTTTTAACCTAATTTTTTTTGTATTATTTACTTTATTTATGAAAATTTAACTTTAAATTATTTTGGTTTAAACAATATAATATACATTTTCTTGATACACAGTATCGGAATATTCTTTGAAACGGAAAAAAAATTGCCATTTTTTAGGTTACACATTTTTACCCTGTAAATGTTTTTCTTTTGTGATACATTATAGTATAGAAAGCAAGCTATTATAACATGATCTTTTATGATTTGCATATGTTTATATTTCTTTTAACCTCATTTGCATTATTTTTATTCGGAAAATTATACCCCAAATCATTTTTAGTTTTAAAATAATAATTTTCTTTTTCTTGATGCAATTTTGGAATATCGTTCTTTTTGAAACGAGAGAATTTATGATATTGGCGGTTTTGAGTTTTGTTTAAATACATTATTTTTTTTATTAAAAACTTTTCTTGTTTTAAAATCATTCTGCCTCATTCCCATAAAGGTTAAAAAAATAATTACACATATAGTTATAAAATAATTGTGATAACGAAATGTTTTGCAATGCATTTGGAATAATAAGACGTTATTGTGTTCAAGGAGACATTTGAACATTCTGTAAATCTCCAAAAATAATTTATTTTACTTTTAAATACAGATAAAAAATTGAATTTATATACATCAAAGAATACGCTTATTTACATGAAAAATTAAATTTATTCTGTGTGTGGCATCTATCATCTAAATTTATTCTGTTTACTATATTCGTTGAATGATAATTCATCACAACATCTGTGGCTGCTTCAAATTTTTAAATAAAATATCTAAATAAACTGAAGCCTACACAGTAATTAGTTTACAGATAATATGTTAGTTAAAATCCGAAACATGAATCCAATTATTGTTACTGGCTTCTCTTCTTAAACTTCAACGCTAATTAAAAGGATCATTAGGAGTCTCAAAACTTTTAAAACTAAGTTTGTTTTTTCAAAGGGTCTACGTTATTAGTGGCTAAGCCTTTGCAGACTCAGCATATTTCCTAGAACTGAGAGCCATTTTTTGTGGCACCATCTAGGCAAACTCTCGCTACAAATTTTTGACGCTCAGATTACAATGTATCTGGGTATTTGTGGGAAGTTAAAGTATTCCCCGTTTCATTTTTGCCGAGAGAACCCAAACTAAATGCTCAAGGGATATTTTACATGCCTCATGATCATATCGTCGGTCAAATGACAAAACCACGAATGTGCAGATTCTAGGGATTTGCAGTTTTTGAAAAATAAAACCGCTTCTTGGTTTAATCGGTTCTTTTTTTCCTCCGATTTTAACCGGGACCAGTTAAAAGTAACTAAAAACCGTTCCTTTGAAAAAACCGGTTCTAGTTGCTTGGTTGGTTGAACGACTCCAGCTGTCTATTTAGGTTAGGTTTGAAATATGGTAGGTATGAAGATGTTTGTTGCTGCGTAATGTGTCATAGGAATAGCAATGTCAGTAGCTCTTGAAGCCTTGCCCTTAGGGCATTATCCGCAGCGAGGGTGTTAATAAATAATGAACCCATATCATACAAATCCATTATGATATATTTTATGACGCCATAATCCATTGATTTATCTAACTGCATTAAATTTTTCCTTCAGTTTAGGGGCTCGTCACTTGACTGTGATTCTTAATTACAACTCCCGTTGCCAACTTCCGTCGATAAGAATGGCGGGAATGGCTTATCTTTGTTTATTACCTTAGATGTCTTTTGAGCGGAAAAGTGACACATCTCACTTGAAAGTTCAAGATAAATTATTAAGAAGGAATGAGCACGCGGGGTCGCGGGTCTCTAAACCAAAGTGCCTCAGTGTTAATCCAATGGAGAAAAAAATATTTTCTGAGCCACACTTCTCCGGCTATATTGAATGTTTTAGAAACGGTTTTTTAAACAAATTAAAATGTTAACGAACTTTCTCGACAGGTGTTTATTTTAAAAGATAAATTCTATCTACCTTAATTTTATTTTTATAGAACTTATATTTGTGAATTACCTTTGATTACGTACTGCCTTTGCAATTATCTACCTCTAATTCACAAGTAGTGGGGGACAATAATAAAATGAAATTATTTGCAACAGATATTTTTAATAATGAGACATTTGGAACAAAGAAAAATCTGAATATTCGGGAAATTTTGGAAAATTATTTTACTTTTGCATTTAAACCAACGTAATTTTTTTAAAGATCGTATTACTTTTGTGCAGAAAAGTGACATATCTGACAAAAGTTTATTTCGTAACTTGTTTAAACTTGATGTTTTTGGATTTTAAAATTAACTCTAATGTTATTGTGCGAAAAAAAAGTACAAAAATCGATTCTTTCAAAACTTCAAGTTAAATGTACTTCACCTGCGAGCTAAGGGCTATTCTGGAGGCACTTCGCTAAGATCATAAGACTGGTGGGAATGGCTTATCTTTGTTTATTATCTTAGATGTCTTTTGAGCGGAAAAGTGACACATCTCACTTGTTAGTTCAAGCTAAATTATTAATGTATAAATAATTGTTTCCTTTAGAACATTGAATGGTTAATCTTATATTAGCAAAAAAATTTCAATGTTAACAAACTCTCTCGCCAGGTGTTCATTTTAAAACATTAAGTAATATATACCTTAATTTTATCTTGAGATCTTATATTTGTGAATTACTTTTGATTAAGTACTGCTTTTGTATTTCTCTACCTCTGATTCGCAAGTCATGGAGGACAATAATAAAATGAAATTACTTGTTATGCATTTGGAATAATGAGACATTTTGATCAAAGAAAAATGTGAATATTCTGGAAATTTCGGAAAATTATATATATTTTACTTTAAAATGCCGATTAAAAATTACGAAGGTCATAACTATTTTTAGATTGAATTTAATACTATAATATATTTACTATTATATATTAAATCTTTATTTATATATGTATATTTAAATAGATTATATTTTAAAAAGTAATAATATATTAATATATGAATTCATATATTATAATCATTATAGTATCTAACGTTTGAAGAGGTAAGTTCAAGATATTAAAAATATTATTGTTTGATTTATAATATTAATTTTATTAATAGAATCACATATCAATGTATATATATATAAAAAGATATCAATAGGATAAATATATAAATATATAAAATTAAAATATAATTTTTAATAATATTTAAATTAATATTAATTTTTTTTATTTTAAAAAAAGAAAAAAAACGCTTTTAAAATAAGTTCATTTTAAGGGGAAGGGGGCAGTTCAAGTCTGGAGGAACCTTCCACAGGAATTAAAATTTCTTTTGGTTTACAATGTTGGGAGTTTACCTGTATACCGCAATCCCAAAAATCACGAATGATACCCGGGTAAAAGCGGAAGGATACAACGTCACGGAAAAAAAACAATAAAATCTGTAGCTTAAAAGAGCAGAAACGGTAAATTTAGGCATATTTTGATTTTTTTTTAGTTTATTTCATACACTTAAGCTCATAATTTAAGGTTTCTTTTTATAGTACACCACTTTAACACGAACACAATACAATAAAAGACAATGCGGTAAAATATGGTAGCGAAAATCCGATATCAGCTCCTCTGCCGACCAATAACGGCGTTTATTAGAATTATCAGGAAATGAAGAAAGATAACTACGTTTTATGTTTATTTCGGATAATTAAACTAAGGGTAATCTGCTTATTTCATTTATTATATACAGTATAATTGTGAGATAAATTTTGTAGATTAGCATAACTTTGTGACTGAAATAAGGTTTTTAATGAGTAGATAGTAAAAAATAATTTTATTGGTATTTTGTGCTTTTATGTTATTTTTTATGTTTTGGGGATGTTGTTGTTTTGTATAAATGAGTCTCATAACTTTTGAAATTTTGGTTCTAATTTTTAGTTCGAACACTTTTTCACATGCTACAAAATTCTCATGCTTGTAGATAATAGTTTAAAATAATAAAGAGACTATGATACCAATTAAAACTAAGTAGGTCAAATAGATTTGGGTGTTCATAAGACGTTTAAACACATGAAATAATTGTCGAATTGGAATTTTTTTTGATTTATTCCTTTAAGACGAGTTATCACGATGTGCAGGTATAAAAGAGAATGTTCAAGCTTTTCAAAAACATCAACACGAATACGCTGACTTTTACCATTCGTTATTGTAAAAAAATGACTATTTTAAGGAGTTGCGACATGGTGCTGTTTAAGGATTTTTCGATAAAAATCAAAAAATTTAGTCTCATAAACTTAAATCAGCGCCATCTGACTGCCGGGTTTTAAAGAAATCAATAACTAAAAAATATAAAATTCGCAAAAAAAAATGTTTTTTCTTTATAATTTAACTAGTTTTAACAACGAAATAACCCCTTTTTAAAAGTCAAGGTCCTTGTTGATTTGACATGAAATGACAAAAACGAGCAGTTTTCTATTGAAATTCATTAATATTACCCAACATTAAAAAAAAAGGCTAAATTTACCAGCGACAAATTTATAACAATGACAAAAGAAAAAATACCAAATATGGAATTTCGGAAAATCTTAAGGATTCATCCCTCAACCCAATGGGGACAAAGACAGCGAATTCGAGTTAGAGAAAGCCTAAAATTTTTCGTCTGCCAAATATAAAGGTGCTCATGAGGGTGAAAAGAGGTAAAGGTTGACTTCGAACGCTGAAGACGG